>BPVZ01000131.1:525020-542836 GCA_020521535.1 Rubroshorea leprosula | reverse complement strand
ATTGTTTATGGTCATTATATCACGCGTCACAAACCTTACAGCAACGCGAAGATGCCATGTTCACCAGATTCCGACCATTCAATCGCCCAATCGCTGGCAAACCCGCAGCTTTCCGTCTTGTCATCCTCTGCCTATACTCCGCTCCCTCTCTCCTCCGTTCTCATCGACCGCCAGATTATGAACCCAACCACGACCAGAACCAGCTCCGACTACAAGAACCCATCACAAACAGACCATATTGGACTAAGAGGATCCACAATCTATGCACCATACACCGTAACGTCGAAGAAGCCCTTCGCCTCCTCGACTTCCTCTGCCTCCATGGCTACCTCCCGGATTCCCTTAATCTTAGTAGCATTATTCACGCCCTTTGCGACGCCAACCGATTCCCCGAAGCTCACCATCGTTTTCTTCTGTCCTTAGCTTCTGGTTTAGCACCCGATGAGCGCACCTGTAATGTAATAATTGCTCGGTTACTAGATTCCAGAACCCCACAGAGCACATTTCATGTTATACGATCTCTGCTTGATGTAAAGCCCGAGTTTGTGCCTTCTTTGATTAGCTATAATCGTTTGATCGACCAGTTTTGTACGGTTTATTCTGTAAATGTGGCGCATAGGTTGTTTTTTGATATGAAAAACAGGGGTCATTGTCCTAATGCTGTTACGTATACTACTTTGATAAATGGGTACTGTAAAATTGGTGACTTGGGGACTGCGCACAAGCTGCTCGACGAAATGCGTGAGTGTAGTGTGGTGCCTAATTCGCTCACTTATAGCGTGTTGATTCGCTGGGTGTTTAGAAGGCGAGATGTTGAATATGGGAAGGAGTTGATGGGCAAGCTTTGGGAGAGAATGAAGGATGAAAATGATCCCAGTTTGAACACTGCTGCCTTTGCCAATCTCATTGATTCTTTGTGTAGAGAGGGGTTCTTCAATGAAGTTTTCAGGATTGCAGAGGAAACACCTCAAGGAATGAGTGTGAATGAGGAATTTGCTTATGGTCATATGATTGATGCTCTTTGCAGAGCTGGAAGGAACCATGGTGCTTCAAGGGTTATCTATATAATGAGGAAGAAAGGGCTTAGGCCTAGCTTAATGTCATACAATTCTGTTATACATGGGCTTTGCAAGGAGGGAGGTTACATGAGGGCTTACCAGTTGTTAGAGCAAGGGATGGAGTACAGTTACTTGCCTTCTGAATACACTTACAGGATCCTAGTAGAAGGCCTTTGCCAAGAATCTGACATTGACAAGGCAAAGCAACTTCTTCAGATAATGTTGAATAAGGATGGTGTGGATAGAACTAGAATTTACAATATATATCTACAAGCTCTTTGCCTAATGAATAACCCAACTGAGCTTTTAAATGTAGTTGTTTTTATGCTTCAGACCCAGTGTCAACCTGATGTGATTACCTTAAACACAGTTATCAATGGGTTCTGCAAAATGGGGAGGATTGAAGAAGCTTTGAAGATACTAGATGATATGATGATGGGCAAATTTTCTGCTCCTGATGCAGTTACATTCACTACTATTATCTGTGGTCTACTAGACGCTGGGAAAACAAAAGAAGCTCTTGCTCTATTGAATGAAGTAATGCCTAAAAAAGGTTACAAACCTGGTGTTATTACTTATAATGCAGTTGTTCGTGGTCTGTTTAAAATCCATGAAGCAAGCAAAGCAATGGGGGTCTTCAATAGCATGGTAAGTAATGGTGTGGCTGGAGACAGTACCACTTATGCCATAATTGTTGATGGATTATGTCAGTCAGGCCAAATAGAGGAGGCTAAGAGATTCTGGGATGATACCATTTGGCCTTCACAAATTCATGATGAATATGTTTATGCAGCTATTCTAAAGGGTCTTTGTAACTCAGGCAATTTGAACGAGGCTTGTCATTTCCTTTATGAACTGGTTGATTCTGGGGTCACTCCGAATATCATATGCTATAACATTGTGATTGACAAGGCATGCAAGTTAGGCTTGAAGAAAGAAGCTTATCAAATTGTGGGAGAACTGAGAAAGAATGGGCTTGAACCAGATGCAGTAACTTGGAGGATTCTTGATAAATTACATGGCAACCAGAGGATAGAATTTTGTGCCAAGGATTCACCAATTCAACCATGAATTGAAGGCAGTCAAGAGGTGGGTTCATTCAAACCATCTTAGTTAAGCCTTCTGCCATTATTCATTCTGAAGTTTCTTGTGATTTTATTGAATTATCTTGCCTATTTTGATTGCTACAGAGGAAATCTTTCAGTTGATTGTATTGGCACTTGAACATATGTGTTTGACATTCAGCTATATCTATTCTGAGAGGATCTCACTTCTTAGTTCCATAGCAAAGGTCAGATTATGGGTGATGATGCTGGATTTCAGTGTGATTCTTTGATTCTCAATCTCAAGTTGTTAAGCTCTTTCTGAGAACTTTAAGGTGAGAAATTGAGCATGATCTATTAATGCTTGTGCATTTTCCTCTTGTTTAATCGTGCTTCTGATGAGGTCTTGTCTTTTGATTATAACAGCTTAGGGGAACAAGTAGCTTCAGTTATTGTTATTAATTAATAATGGTCTAATCTTCCTCCATATGTATCTAAGAAAATTCTTAAAGGAAATAACCTCACAGTGTTACTTATTTCACCCCTGGCATATGCTCATCTCATGTGAAACAATGACAAAAACTTTTCCCCTGCTTCTAGTGTTATAGCTCAGAAATTTGTAATTCGTTCCCAGCAGGGCACAGAAGTCATGCCTTAGTTTTCTTTGTCATTTTTGGGTTAAAATATCTTATCTTTCTGCAACGAAGAATTTCCTCTTCCCTGTAGAAAAATTGCTACTTGCATTGCTTTTTCTTGGTTCCATGTAAAAGACTCCATATTTTAAGTGACAATACTTGGAATACAGGGATTTGTCTTGAATTCACCCATGATCTATATAACTTAGTTTGCAAGTCAGTAATCTTGTTTAATTGGTTTTCACCTTCTAATCTATTAGTTCTGAATCAATTGTTATCATCATCATCAGTGCTGTAATTATCTCATTTTACCATTCCCCTCAGGGACAAGAGAACTTCAAGGAGAATGTCACTCATTTCACTCTGTCTCTGACTGGGCAGTTTGAAATGGAACCCAGAAAGTTGATGCTGTGCTTTGGAAAATCCATTTCTCAGGAATGTGGGTTCTGTTCTTCGCTGAACATGTAATGCATGAGAATGAAGATAGGCTAGTGCCTGTTAATTGTGGCACTAGAAAGCTCAACAACTCGTGTATTGGGTGCCAGGCCTTTTTTTTCCAACTTGCTGACGGTTTGTGCAAACAATAACATCATAAAGGCACATACAATTGGAGAAGGGACTACTTGAGGTCAGCTTTTGTGAAATATCATTATCATTTTTACTTAGCTCAAAATTTAAAGCTTTGGTTATTTTTTATTGGCATTTACTGTTTTGGTTTGATCTCTTTGACATGTAAATATCACATACCAGTTATCAATTCTTGTTTAGATGCATTTGGTTTTTATTTCTTCTTATTCTTTCTAATCGTCTGAACCTGAACCATGAATTGTCTTATGACTCATCAATAAGAGATAGATGATGAATTTTTTGAATGAGTTGTTCAAGTCAATTCAAAGAAGAAGGGATCCCTTCTCTCGCTACAAGTTGATCCCCAAATCTTCTTCTCTCCCTCCATCAACTAATTTTATTCTTGAATCTTGTACTTATTCGTGAGATTGAGAAAATCAAATCTAGAAATATAGATAACATAGAGATAGATCTATTCGTCTAATTTCTTCGCGTATCGAATTACCAGGGCATCGTATATATTTTTTTATTGTCTTCTTTCCTGTATTCCTGAAGATGAATATAAAATTCCAGTGTAAATATATATATATATATATATATATATAGTTTCATTCATTTCACAAGGGGACCATTGTCCCTATGTAAGGTCATAATATATGAAGTTCAACGCATATTAAGGTCACCAGGAACAATTATGGTTGTTGACACATTAGCATGGGGCTCGCGTTCGCTTTTACATCAAAGTAGGGCTGTCTTCTGGTATGATGATGGCACGCCTGAACTTGCCATTGACCCTTTAATATTTATCGCCCCTCGCCATCATAACAGCACATTCATTCATTCATTCTCATTCTTTTTTGCTCAGTTCTTTTGTTTTCTCATCAAGCGGGCGACATAAACTTAGTTTAGAATTCATCCTAGATAGATAAACAGAGACTGGAGTTTAAAGTTAAACAGAGTAGACATCATACACAGCCTTGACTTCATTCTACCACACAAAGCCAGAACCTTTTCAAACATTTTTACGTAATCAAGGACTACAGAACTCATAATATATCTTCCCATTGATCTTTCCATGATTTACCTCATGTTTTGGGATTGAATCTTCTCTTCATTGTCCCAATCTGCTTCAGACTCAGGCCAAAAGCCTTCTGTAAAAGTTCTTCGTTGATGCCAGAGCCAAAAACTGCAGATGGGATCTTCTGATTTCCTGGATTCTGGCTGTTAAGACTTCCAAAAATTGTAGCAGGTGTCTTTCCAACGTTCATCAGGAAGTGCACCAAGCCCCGGGGAAACACCATGACCTCTCCTTGCTCAATCACCCGAGCAAAAACCCGATTACCTGAATCGACAAAGCCAGCATAAATCCGTCCTTGCACGACATATGCAATTTCAGTTGCTCTAGGGTGAAAATGAGGTGGATTGATCCCATCAACCTTCAGGTCAGCACGTACAAATGACATGCCTAACGTGTTAAGCCCTGGAAATACTGTTGGATTCACAGGGATGGTGGCCAGGCCTGTGTCAGTGAAATTCCCAGCAGATTTCAGACCAGAGAAGACGAAATCATTGGTGGTTGCTTCGTCGGAGTTCTTGCATGGGAGAATGCTGAGATGGGCAGTTTTTATGGAGCCAAACAAAGGGTTTGGAATGCAAAAATCTTGTAATGGGTCAGGATCTGAGGCCAGGACAAGGCAGCCACGGAGATTGAGGGAGAAAATGAGCAGCAAAACCAACAATTTTGAGGACATTTTTGCTCTCTCTTTGGTTCTTACCTCCACTCAATACTTCGCTCAGAAGGGCTTATATAGAAAGAAATTAATCTGTAAAGTTAGCCAAAAGCTAAAACCTTAAATAAAACCGAAATACGCTCCAATACACTTGTTTAAAGGCAAAAGTCACATTTACAGAAGCAGGATCTTATTATCAGCCATGTCTTAAGGAATTCTGTATGAAAAATTATTTCTGTAGGGTCCTGTTAATTATTTCTTTCGGCATATTAATTAAAGTTAAATCATCAGTATGATTGTATCGATTGTATTTTAATCGAGAAATCTTTGGCGTGGTTTAGCAAGCAATGATTCAAATTTATTTAGAATTAATGTCCTTAGAAAATTAGTTCACTTAAACATGGTTTTTTTTTTTTTTTTGGTTAATTTTGTTGAAGCATGGATGCTATGTCCTTTGCTTGGTAGTGAAGGGAAGCAGTAGTGGTTTTTACTTTTTAAAAATAATGATTAATTCCACTCATCCGAACGTGATGACATTCATGTTCCAAAAAAGAGCACATGTAGAGATAAAAGACGTTGACTATAGAGTATAAAGAGTTATTTTTTGTCAATTCTATTAAAAATTTAGTTTTAATTCATTATTAGATTAATTTTTGAATTAAAATTGATTTATTTGAGTTTCATAATTCAGTTAAAGTTGTTACCACAATACCCGTCTAAATATGGGCAAGTACTGCAGAACGGAACTAAATTGATTGCAACAATTCAAACTAGTCATGCGGGATGGACTTAATTTAATTGTAACAATTACAAGCATACAGTGGTATATATATTTTGTGTTGTTTAATGTTTATTAATGTTAAAGTTTACGTTGTATCATGTCACAATTTATAAATCTCCTAATTTTGACTTTAAAAGACCCCGTTGAAAAGGTTTAGCTCCTGTACTTGTAATTATATACCATAGTCACCTTTAATCTACAGCAGGATCTTATTTACCTATCACTTAAGGGAAACCTCTACTTAAATGAAAAGAATTTTTATTAACGATTTAAATAATTTAATAATTATTTCTTTTTGTTGGAAGTAAAAAATCCTAAATTTGAGTCATATGACATACGAGTGGGGTGAGGTAAGAAATGAGATAATTACCTCACATTATGTAATCAAGAAAAAAAAAAAAAAAAAAAGGATTTCCAAGACAAGAAGCAAGAAAGCAGGTGTGGGAGGAACGCTGATTTTCCATGGGCCTTCGGTAAAATGTAATGGGTCTGATATCGACTGAAATAGTTTGGGTTTCTTAAACTATGTTTAGGCTTCAAACCCAGTTTCTGAAGGTATTTTCTGTCTTGCAAGCAGAAACCAGTAATACTATTGTATTACTACTAATGTTAAAGTTGAGCCCAGCATTTTGTTGCCCAAAATAACAGACGAAAATATGCAACTGGCCCAGCATTTTGGAACCCAAGACAGAACCGGACGCTGGCCGACTCCATGCGAAACAACTCACAACTACTCTCCCTTATCTCCGAAACGAAACAAATGTTTTCAATTAATCCACCTATACTCTCCAAAAAAAATTCCAATTCAAATTTCTTAGTTCATTTTTGAGTGCTCCTCTTGCTATTGGTTCATCTCATCCTTCTTTTTTTTTTTTTGAAGAAATTTTTTTATATCTTATTGTTAAAATAAAAGCATATTTGAGCCAATAAAAACCCAGATAATATATCTCTCTTATACCTTCCCTCCCATCACTTCTTTATCCACCTCTCACTTCACTTCTCCCTCTCATTTTCTCTTATAGGGGGTGTTTGGTAAAATTTTAAAAATATTTATATAAAAAATTATTTTTTTATAAATTTAAAATTTTATTAAAAAATATAAAATTAAAATAATTTTTTAAAAATTATATATTTAAATTTTTGTTCAAACTTAAAATTATTTTAAAAAGTCAATTATTAATTTTTTTTAACAAAATTTTAAATTTATAAAAAAATTTACTTTTAAAATAAATAATTTTTTTAAAATTTATCAAACGTGACACAAAATATTATCACATTTAAAAAAAATGTTTATCAAAGAGAATTGAAGAGCTTAAATTTTTTTTTTTTAAAGACGAGCGTAAAACTCAAACTATATACTCATAATAAAATGAAATGATTTTTAACACTTGTGTGATAAGGAACTTCTCGAATTGAAGGGTTTCATTTATTTTTAAACAAATTATAATTAAAAAATTTTTAAATTTTAACTTTAAAATAAAAAAATATATCTTATTTTTGGTTTCCCGTTCGATATCTGGGAAGGGACTTCATTCTGATTAATCTGGATCGAACCTGCGTCATGCATATGAAAATGGTGGGTGAGTATCCCAACAAAAACTGCTGCGTACACAAGATCTCAAATTCAAAATTTTATTTAAACTGAAACAAATCACTTATCACTTGAACCAACCCTTTGTTGGGAATATATATAATATATATATCTTATGATAAATATATAACTATCGTTGTCAGAGTTCCAGATGCGAATTGAAGGGCTTAAGAATTGAAGGACTTAATTATTCTGATTTTCATCGACAAAATGTACAAGCATGTGTGAACTACATGGTACATTTCTCCAACAAAGAAGCAGCTGCACACGTGTTGAGCAGGAGATAAAAGAGCTTGGAAGAGGGAGAGCCTGAAGGAGCCAAGTGGGCTGTACGTGTCGATCGGTTGGAGCCCGATAAGTTTTTGGGGACAGGAGACACCAATTTTCATCGTGGGGTTGTTAGAATTTGGACTTTTGCTTACGTTGGTCTGCTACTTCTGGCCCCATGCCACCACATTTATAAATTGTCCCGCTCCCATTTTCCAGTCACTCCTCCCTCCCACACCAACGCCCGCCGCCCACAGCTGCCATCGTAGGAGAACTGCTCCGCCGTCCTCCACTCCACCTTCTCCTCCACTACTTGAATGTATATGCCATCAGGTACGCTTGCCTAATCAGAGTTGAGTTACCTTAATTGTGTTTATATCTACTAATTTTAAAGCTCTAAATTTTGTATAAAATCTAACTATACGTGCAAAAAACTACCATACCTAAGAAATGGGTTTTGGATAATGAAGCTTGGTTTAGTACTAGACTATTAGTAGCCAAAAGGAATGGAGCTGTTTAATATAATAGTTAGATTTAGCTGCTAATCCGTGTGCTTGCTTTAATAGGAAAGCTTCTTTATATTGTACTTGCCTTTATAGGAAAGATTCTTTGGGTCTTATATTTTGATTCACCCACCAAGCGAATTATTTCCTCTTTAGGAAACATTACTTTTCACGGCTTGGTTATTTTACTTTCTCGCGTAGGAGTCTATAATGTAGTTCTGTTTAGCTCTAATTAAATTATTTCTAAATTCTAAACTTTTTATACCTTTTACTACGTATGTTAAGAACAAAATTATATATTTTTTTTGTGTATAGAGATGAAATTAATTTTTTCTAAAATTTACTTTTTTTTTGTTCGAGTTACCCTAATTACTACACATTTTTAGAGGTGTTTAAATCAATTGTTTGTATATAATTAGTAATTAATATTTAGTGTTTAATAATAATAATTATTTGTAATTTAAAATGTACAACTTTTTTTATTAAAATTAATAATTAATAGTTATTTTCCAAACACTAATAGATATTTTAGTTGAAAATCATGTACCAAACCAAATCATTCTTTCTACTTTAGGCTCAGGTACACCACCAACAAAAATGGTAGCAGCAGATTCTGAACTTGGCGAGGTGGAGTCTCCACTGCAACCGGACCAACAGCAGAACAGGAACCATCCCATCTCATCGCTTGGAAGACAATCCTCCATATACTCTCTCACCCTCGACGAGTTCCAGCACACATTATGCGAAAGCAGCAGGAACTTTGGGGCCATGAACATGGATGAGTTCCTCACCAGCATCTGGAATGCAGAGGAAAATCAAGCCATCAACTCCACCACCACCAACAATCCCAACAACCAAGTCGTCAATCATGGCAATTTGTCTTTAAATGAGACCCCCAATAACAAAGACATAGCTAAGCAGCATAGCTTGTCGAGGCAGGGGTCACTCACTCTTCCTGCTCCGCTGTGTAGGAAAACTGTGGATGAAGTTTGGTCGGAGATACACAGGGGGCAGCAAGGACAAGAGCAGGGTAGCAGTAGCAATGTTCAGAATCCTGAAAATGCACAAAGGCAGCCTACATTTGGGGAAATGAATTTGGAGGATTTCTTGATCAAGGCCGGGGTAGTAAGGGAACAATGTTTGCCACCTGCACCGCCTTCACAGCAACAGCAGCCCCATTATTATGAGTTGTATCTAACTGCTAACAATCCAGCCATGGCTCAGAATTTTGTTTCTAATAGGCCCGTTATGGGGATGGGCAGTGGTGGTCCGTACCAGACAATGCCTCCAGTTGGAAAGATTGGGGAGTCATCCGTATTTGTTAATAATACTAAGAAAAGTGGTTATCCACAAATAAATGCACCACCACCACCGCAGCCTGTTTGTTATAATGGGAGATTGAGGAATGGTGGCGCATATGGAGTACCAGGGCAGTCAATGGGAATGGTGCCACCAGTGAGTCCTGTGTCATCGGATAGTGTGTGTGCTGGTCAGGTCGATGGCACAGCCATGCAGTTTGGAATGGTTATGAATGGACCAAGAGGAAGGAAGAGGATTATAGATGGTACCGTAGAGAAGGTTGTTGAAAGGAGGCAAAGAAGGATGATTAAAAACAGAGAGTCTGCTGCAAGGTCTAGAGCCAGAAAACAGGTACCTTGTCTAAAATTTCAATGATGGAGTAATGCAATTGGATTCAATTCGCATATATAATTTACAAGAGATTATGGTTTTCTGCAGGCGTATACAGTTGAGTTGGAAGCAGAATTGAACCAACTGAAACAAGAGAATACCCATCTTAAGCAGGCTCTGGTAACACTAATCTCTGTTGCTTTATTATAAAATGCTAGGTTTTCCATGTAGCTTTCGACATTTTTTCCATGGAAGAACTTGATCTCATACTGGTTTTGCAATTGAACAGGCTGACCTTGAGCAGAAAAAGAAGCATCAGGTACTTCTACGGAATCATCTCCCCAATACATTATAGCTGATGCAAATATGAGCTTAGAACGTATGATTAAAGAGGGTATCATATACAGGTTTTGCTTCCTTTTGTTTTGCAGTGCTTTGAAGAAGGGAAAATGAAAGCTCAAACCAAATCTCAGAAAGCTAGAGAGAAACTGAGAGTAATGAGAAGGAATCTGAGTTGTCCTTTGTAAACCATCAAGAATGAATCACGTAGCTGACTCTTAAACAGTACTATTTTTATTGAATAATTAATCAGATGTAGAAAGTTCAGAAAATGTTTTAACACATGCATGCAATTTGGGCATAATGTTTGTTCTTGTGGTTGAGGTGAGAAAACATTTTCATGTGTAAACTGTATGTAAAACAAACTCTAGTTAACTTTATTTATGCATGATTTGTTGCTTGCCTTACATTACATTGATTTCTCCAAACAAATTTTTAGCAAGGAAAATTGAATTCATATTTTGCCTGAACTAAAGTTGTAGGGTTTTAAAGATGATAGTTTTGTTGGCACAAAATAGTGATAATTTTGATCTATTTCACCTTCATATTGATATATTGGAGTAAATTCAAGCAACATAATCACACTGCACCAAAACAATGGAAATGAATCAACTGAAATTTTAGAGGATTATTCTCATTGCATAATTGGTGTATTCAATGATGTTAAGTGACGAGACTATATGATCAGGGAGGGGACAATAGGATTGGTGTGACAATTTGCAACTCAAAATAAATTTGTGCTATTAATGCATGGGAAGGACAAGAGGATCCCAATTCTAATACTACACCTTCTGTATATTTTTTTCTTTTGCCTAATTTTGTAAATTAGGCTTGATCCACTTTTGCATTTTATAGATCTTCCTTCTCATGAAAAACTAACACTAGTGAAGAAAAACTCTTTTTTCTCCTGTTATAGAAAGAAAATAATTTACAAAATTACAATATCCACAGCTCACATGAATAATGCAATGGTACAACAAGGATCCATTGGTGCCAAATTAGAATTCAGCTATTCATGAAACAGTTATTCATTGCTTCTAGATTCTAGGATTCATTAGGATTTTTCAATGAATAACTATTTCTTGAAATTGGAACATCTCTCTATGACTCCTAGAATCCAATCTTAGAAGCAATAACATATTCTACAATCAAGTTGCAGCATAGCCACATTCTGGAAACGAGATGACCCCAAACTAGAAAAAACGTTCAGCCTCATCATAATTTAGGGGATAGATGAGTTAACTGAGGTAAGGAAGTAGATACAGACCCGTTTCTGAACAAGATAGTCCAGGACTTTTAGGGTAGGGTTCTTTTCTTTCAAGTTTATTTTTCTATTTTATTTGGATGTCCAGGGTAGGGTCTGAGCCCAACCCTAAGCCTGCCCGTGTGCTGTGTCCGCCCCTAGAGGAACCTGACCCTTCTCTGTGTGGAGATGTTGGCTAACTCAACATTCTTCTTCCAGGAATTCAACATCAAGCTTTTGTATGAAAATATGAAGAGGCTATGATCATTCTAATTCAATTAAGCAGAGTTGGTTGGCTTTTCTAGTGCCCTGTATCACCCTAGTTTGCTCTGCTGGTTGGATTTTCCACTATGGCTGATTGCCTGCAAGGCGAGATTCTGAAATCTGCAGTAATGAAGATTGGCACCTTTGTATACTAATTCTTTTCACCGTGAGAACAAGTAATGTTTTGTTTGGTGAAGAAACATTTTGTATGAGAAAACCAAAAAACTTCTTAAACAAGCTAAAGATACATGAACATGAATGATATTATTCTTTTGGTTTGGATGAGTTTTCCATACAAAATTGTAGCCAGAAATCTCAAATTCATCCTGTTCAAACTTGAATCTTGAGATATTGATTTTAATGATCATAATATTAATTTACTTATTTCTCTCCTTTCTTCCTTTTTTTTATTTTATTTTATTTTATTTTATTTTTTTTTTTTGTTATTACTCGACATAAATAAGTTTTATATTTCAACTTGATTATGATACATTGGAGGAAACTAAAGGTGTATCACCATCAAATTGAAAAAGATTTATTCACCACCAACAGTAAGAGGAGATCCAAAAGTTACTGTCATTAGTGTTAAAATTTGAAACTTAAATTTTTTGTTTTGCTTAGAGTATAAAACGAATCCCTGCATTTGGAAAAATTGTTCTTATCATACTTGTACCACTTTATTGTTCCCTAGTGTCTCTAGAGTTTTACCATCATTATGCAAAATGCAATTTTTAATTAACTACAATACTATCTTTGAAAATGACATGTCAGTAAAATAAGTTAATATATGTTGAAAGTGTCATTTTTATGAAATTCATGACTCACGTGATAATTTATGCTTTTTGTTGTTAGTGTTTAGTTTTATTTTTTTAAAAATGTGTCATGTTAATGAAATGGTAATTTACTTCTAACTGTTTAAGTAAAATAAAAGTTTAATATATTATCCCTTGTGACTCACACCATAAAGGAAGAAAATAATTTTTGAGCTTGATCTTTTCTTCAAAAATATATATAATTACTCAAATGAGAATATACCAAAAAAATGAACTACAATTTCTTCTATACAAATTATATTTTTTATAATCATAAATGGAGGAACGAGTCCCTTAATATTGAGGGTCCACTCCTCCATTAAGTGAGAAGCATTTTTCATGTGTAATCTACCTCTGAAAAAAACTCTAGTTACCTATATTTATGCATGAATTTTTTTTCTTGTCTTACGTTACATGATTTCTCCAAACAAGTTGTTAGCCAAGAAAAATTGAATTCATATTGCCCGAAGTAAAGTTGTAAGGTTTTGAAGATGATAATTTTGATTTATTTTGTTGTTTTACAATTTATTATCTCCTATTTCAACTTCATATTGACATATTGGAGTAAACTAAAGCAACATAATCACACTACACCGAAACAATAGAAATAAATCAATTGAAATAGAGGAGAATTATTCTCATTACATGACTGGTATATCCAACGATGTAAAGTGGTAAAACTATAAAAATAGCTGTGGGAGAAGAGAATTGGTGTGGCAATTTGCAACTCAAAAGGGATCTCATATATGCAGGATAAGGTGGTAACTTTAATGTTGGAGGGTAATAGTGGATTTTTCAATTCGCGCCATTAATACTACTTAGGAAAGGCAAGAGAATCCCAATTCTAATATACTTTTCTCTGATTTTTTTTCTTTTGCCTTTGTTGAATGGCAATGAGATTGGTGTTGTTTTTTATTTACTGTAGCAGCTAGTTGTGTTTGACAAATGAGTAATTACACTGCTTTTTAAGTGTTTTTTTATTATATTAATTAAAGAAATTTTCTAACGTTGTGTCTTAAAGATATTTTTATTGTATATTTTTATTATTAATTTACATAAAAATAAAAGTTGACTTTAGATTTAAGTGTCCAATTAAATTATTTTATGTGACATTAGTGTGAAAAATAAATTTTATCTTTGTAATTTTCGATACTAATTAATGGTGAAATTATGCACATTTAAAAGCACAAATTAAAAAACCCTTAATTAAATATTGATCTAAGTTTTGTATTCATAGATCCTTTTCTCATGAGAAACTAATCCCACTTAAGAAAAATTTTTCTCACATCACATAAAAGACATTAATTGGTACATACTTCAATTTAAAACATTATGTAATATATTTATTAAAAATTACCAGTTTTGAATATGAAATTAAAGAAAAATAAATTTTAAAATATAACTATGCATGCCAAACTGAGGAGTTAAATGAATTAATTATATTTATATTATATTTTAATAATTAAATCAAAACAAATGTCGAAAAGCATATTTAACTGAGTATGAACCAATTATTTTCCTATAATAATTTACAAAATTACAATATTCACAACTCACATAAATAATGCAAATAAACTAAAGCTTGTACTTTGTTTTCATTATCATGGGATTCATTTTTCATGTATTGTCCGCTTAGGTGAGAAAACATTTTTTGTGTGTAAGCTAAAAGCCTCTAAAACTAACTCCAGTTACATGAACTAGAGTAATATTCTTCTGTTTTGTATGATTTTTTGCTTGTCTTGTTTTACATGATTTCTCGAAACAAATTTTTAGGGAAGAAAGCCAATTTTTTTTGTTGCCTAAACTAATTGGTAATTAAATTGTTGGTTTTGATTATGATAATATGGTTGCTAAAATAAAGAAAATTTATATTTTAACTTTGTAGTGAAATATTGGAGTAAACTAAAGCAACATAATCCAAATGGATTAAGAGTATGCAAAGAAAAGCTCATACAATCCATAAGGAAAATTTCTAATAAAATTAGAGACAAACCAGAACTTAAATTTTAGATAAAATTAGCACCAAACCAGAACAATGCGAAAAAGCCCTACCTGCTAAATAAGAAGTAAAAGACGGTATTAAGTCCTCTGGGAAGGTTATTGTTTCTCAGTAACTTTGTTGCTGCAAAGGAACATGAATCTAGTGGTTCATGATTATGTACCGATGGCAAATTAGGAATCATTTATGGTACTGTTTCTAATACATTACTAAAATAAGTAGAGAACAGTAAGAGAAATTGAAAATGAGGGTATTCTAAATGTATAGACCTCTTGTGAAATTGTGCAAATATTTTTAATAAATTTTTTTTGCGTGTTAATTTATTTAAGGGTAGTTTGACTTTTCATTATTATTTTTGACATTTTAATTTGTAAAGATGTCTTAGATTTTCTTTGATTCCTGAGAGAATTAATTATAGAAATAAAAAAATGTCCATCAAAGAAAAAACAACTTTCATTTTCTTACCCTCACCATCTTCTTGTTTGCATGTGCTGTCAATTACAACCGAGTTTTTCTTAAATCTATTAGTGCTTAATTATTCCTTTTTTTTTTCAATTAATTTAACAAAAATTGATCCTTTACTACATTAATGGATCTTATTTTCAAGAAAAACAACGGACTATTGAGAAAAATAATTTAGACAAATACAAAAATCACAATTTACATGAATAATGCAATGGTACAATAAGGATTCCCAGATGCCAAATTAGCATCAGGTTTACAACAGAAATGTAAACTTATATCCATTTTTGCAGTTGGCACCCACTGCTCTAAGGTCCTCTACAAGCATGTGAAGCAGATGATGTTCCTCTGTTTACTTATTTGCATGCAGTTATCAGTTCTCCGTGTTAATTAAACATGTTAGTTCAGATCTCAAAATATTGTAACTATAGACTGCATTCTTAACTATTGCCCTGCTTGGTAGCGCCGGAGCTTGTTGTCATGAAAGATTCACCACAACCACACTGCCCTTTAGAGTTTGGATTGATAAATAAGAACTCAGAGCTGCAGCAAAAGGGAAAATGAATTCTGCATTAAGATATTTGGGTTTTGTGTGTGTACTGAGAGTAGCAATACCATCATGCAGGAGGAAAATGAGCTCTGAAATAGGAAAATGTACTACAAAGCATCAGCTTCATAACATGAGGCACAAGCAGAATGAATGCATATAATCTATGTGTATCATCTTCACTTTTGGCAATATGTGGTCTAAAAATATAGAAAATTAAAAAGGAATCAAATTAGCCAAATGGTATTAAGAACTCATATAAAGCAGGTTACAGCAATACAGCATTTATTGTAATGATCTAACTCAACTCAATAAAATATGTTCAGGATATTGGTCAACACAGCTTGTAAGAGCTCATAAGAATCTAAATTAAATGTTTTTTCATGACAACACTTGAGATGATGATCATGAAAAACCATGTGTATCCCAGTAAATGCTAGAAAATCATTCGTCTGAAGCAGCACATTCATCAAAGACAAGGGAATTGAAATAGCTTACTATAACAGATTTAACAATATGATGGGAGTAGGCGGGTGGCATAAAATGAGGTAACGTTAACAATGATTTACCACTAGTGCATAACTGAAGATGACAATAGACAGGTAAAGGTGAGTCCACACAAATGGTATGACTCTCTTAAATACCACTTAATGTCATTGGGCTTGGTAATGTATGAGGGAAGGACGGTATGTTGAAGCCAAGAGAAATTTCAATGAGAAGACAAAAGTAAAAACAAAATGTTGATTACGTTCACTTGATAATCAAGTGAACCATGAGCAAAATTTTTGCCAAATTTCCTTCTATGAACTCTCGGTCCATCCACACAAATAAAAGAAAGGCTCAAAAATTCTAGCTAGTTGCTCATTTTTATAGTCTTATATACAATGATTTATCAGAACAAAAACGGGGTTACCAAGAACTAAACACATTGAAAAATATCAGAGCCAGGAAGCATATGAAGTAAAATATATAAATGCAAGCAAGCCTTACAGTCAGGCCTTTTTATACCTGAGTTTGTCATCTACAAAATCCATCTTGGTCCCAATGACAATCATCAGAGCTTTTGGATCAATAAGTATCTTCACACCCTTGTCCTCAACCAACTCATCGAATTTCCCTTTCTCATCTATCAAATTTGGAGACATTCCAGAAAAGAAAAAAAAAAAGAAAAAAAAAATCAGACCCAGCTTCTAGAACTCTAAGTCACACCAAAAATAAAAAGAAAAGCATTTGTGACAACTAGCTCTCCAAGAAGCTTTTTAAGTCTTTCTTGATTTTTGACAGAAAAAAAGTTAGCATTCCAATTTCCATCCATAATC
Organism: Rubroshorea leprosula; assembly: GCA_020521535.1. Taxonomy (NCBI): domain Eukaryota; kingdom Viridiplantae; phylum Streptophyta; class Magnoliopsida; order Malvales; family Dipterocarpaceae; genus Rubroshorea; species Rubroshorea leprosula. The sequence continues at coordinate 526,047 of BPVZ01000131.1, read as the reverse complement.
ATAGAGGTAGCCCTAATCAGGCACTGAAAAACAAAACTAGAACAAGCAAAGACATGAGTCTATCCCATATTGGTTTGTTTGCCCCAGAAAAATTCCATCTCTAGCACAGATGGGTTCTTCTTTACAACATACAAAAACAAGATACTTTTATTCAATACAGAGGAAATAAAAACTTCAACGAAATCATCCCAATGTGGATGAATTAGTCTAATTTACCATCAAACTTCATACTTGCTGATGGAAATTTAAAAAAAAAAAAAATCCATTTGACCCCTAGAGGGCCAATTTCCAAATTGTGACTTAACACGAGAAGAATAAAAATCTAATTAATCAATATGCAATCCACCATTCTTAGACAAGAGAAATATGGAAGAAAACGTCCTGAGCTTCTCGGAGGACAACCTACTGAAAAATCAGAAATCCCCTGAAATGGCGTGAGAAGACCGGCATCAATGGTCTACCAATCGCCGCCTCCTAACTAAGCCAACATGGCACCAAATTCAAGCATATGGGTACTCAAGGAGGCGGTAGCACATCCATTACAGAGCAAGAACAAACAATCCATACAAGAAAAAACATTAAAGTTGCCAACTTTCCAAAATTTCATGGGCAGATTACAGATTCGAAGAATAAAGGAAAGAATAAAATGGGAACCGACCAGCGTAATTGAGGGTGTAGGATAAGCCATTGCAGCCACGAGCCTTGACGCCCAACCTCAGGAACGGTCGCTGGCGTTGCTCCAGCAGATGGCGTATTCTGTCAGCGGCGGCGTCCGTCAAGGTTAGGGCTTGCCGCCTCGCTCCGGGGGCGATTTTCTCTGCTGCTGCCACCAACAATCTGGAAGCCATGATTCCGGAACCAAGTTCAATGTTAGATTGTTGCGTAAATGGTTTTGATTTCAATCTTGAATCGAATAATCTGGTGTCGACCTAAACTAAATCTGTCGGGATTTAATTGGACTCCTTCCAAAAACTTTTGAATTTTATTTTTTTTATGGCAAATGAAATTATTAAAGCCATCAAAAATT
>BPVZ01000131.1:514679-524920 GCA_020521535.1 Rubroshorea leprosula | reverse complement strand
TAATAATTTTAATAATTCTTTTAGCAGTAATAACCACACTTTTTTTTTCACGGGGAACGATGGGATACATCTAACGTATCAAGTGTAGAAACTATTCTTAAACATGTATTTTGAATTCTTTTTGGTTAAAAATAAATTGGATTCACAAAAAATAAAAATTAATTTGAAATTAATTCAAAATCATATAAATTTCTAAGAAGGTTTTACAAGTACAAATTGTTGAATAAGCATGAATAGAGCTACATTCAAGTCTTGTAATTAAGGGTTTGTCAACCTTGTTGCTTCTTTGATCTTATTTATTAGAGTTTATGATTGTATCAATAAATTTCTGAGTCACATAAACTGTATTATTTTTAGTTATTGATGGAGAGATAGATCTCCAATATTAAGACATTGTCTCTTTTATCAATAGTCAAGTAAAGTATACAATTTGCACAATTTTCTCTTTAGTTATTCTAAGGCATTTGAAATGATCTTGTGGCCCAATTATATCTCTTTAGTTTTTTTTGTAACTCTAAGCCTCATGATTGTATGGCTTCCTTACACCAAAAAAAAAAAATAAAATACTTGATAACAATTTCATTACCTTGTAATTTTAATATTTTCTCTCCTTTTTCTTCTCATATTGCTTTTATAATATACATTTTCATAAATCACAACCATAACATTATACAACAATTTCAAATAGACCTTAAAATGAAAGAAACAAAAAAAAATGCAATTAGAAAAAAAAGAACATTTACCATTTTGTATGAAAATGAAATGACTAATGGATTTGCCAAAAAAAAAAAGAAAAAGAAATGACTGTAATGGGCTACCAAATTGTTGGGCCCCTACCAAAACCAATCTTTTTTAATAGGGTTTTAGAATTGAAGGGCCAGAAGTACACATCGCTAAAACCCTACCCCATGAGACCCCCTGTTCACATCACTGCTTTCCTTCTCTCACAGAATTTTGTTGTTTTTATTTACACTTAATTTTTTAATTTAATTAATTATCAACCAATAATCATCCAGAAAAATAATTTTAATGTAAATAGCAAAGCTAAAGAAGAGAAATTCCCTAGCCTAAAGCAAAATACAGCAAAACCCCCTCGTTTCGACCCCCGTTTCTGTCTTCTTGGACTCTGCAGTCTTCCCCAGGTCTCTCTCCTTGTAAAACCCATATTTCATTTCTTCTCTCTTATGTTGTCTCTATGATGGGGTTTATTTTGGGTTTGCAATGATTACTGTTTTTTAATTTTAGTTGGCATTCTTCTTTGATCTTGAATTGCGTTATCTGGTTGCTGTAGACTTTCTACTTGATGCATTTTGGCTGTTAATGATGGGTTTATCTCTGTGATTCTGAATGGTATATGGGAAACTTGTTCAATTTGTGCTGCACCCTTAATGGGGATTTTGTGTGCTTGGTTTTCTGAGCGGTAGACAGTCCAGCATTTCTTCATTTTGAATTTCTAGCGATAACCCACTTGTGAGATTTTGCTGTTGTTATTCTTTGTTCATTGGCCACTCCTGGATTGACCCTGATGGTATGTAGTAGGTGAATTATTGTAAGTATTTCTGGATAGTTGTTTAATTGTCTCATTTTTCTTTTAAACAGGGTTCAGAAGGAAAAGTTGCTGTGGATTGAGAGTTTGAGGTTTGGGGGGTTTTAATTTCTTAGAAATTTATTGGCTTGATCACTTTGTTTGTAAGTGTTGCTGTTTGTAAGATGGCGACTTGTATGTCACCATACTTTACACCTTCTGATACTAGAACAACGGGAGTGCTAACTGTTTTTGGAGGGAGAGTGTCAAAGGAGAACTATTTGGGCAGAGTTTGTAACTTGAAAGTGTCTGATGGGAAGAGTGGGAGTGGTTTTTCAAGTGCTAGCCAAAAGTCCTCTATGCCTCATGTCAGATGTTCTGCTAACTCCCACAGTGTCAGTCCATATCACAACAAAGACCCTTTTCTTAATCTGCATCCAGAAGTCTCAATGCTTAGAGGTGAAGGAAACAACACAGTTATGAATCCAAGAAATGATAAATCTAGTCAAAGTGTCATTGAGAGCTTGGGAGACACATCTACTCCAAGTGGCTATAATGAAGCCAAGATCAAAGTTATTGGTGTTGGAGGTGGTGGGTCAAATGCTGTTAATCGCATGATAGCGAGTGCAATGAAGGGTGTGGAATTCTGGATTGTCAATACTGATGCTCAAGCCATGAGAATGTCACCTGTCTTTCCTGAGCATCGCTTACAGATTGGCCAGGAGTTAACCAGGGGTCTTGGTGCTGGTGGGAACCCAGAGATTGGCATGAATGCTGCCAAAGAAAGCAAAGAGTCAATACAAGAGGCACTTTATGGTGCTGATATGGTCTTTGTTACTGTAAGTTCAACCTAGTTATTGTTTATGTATTGGATATCTCTTGAAGTTATTAGCTGCCGTAGAGTGCAGCTAATTAATCCAATGTGCAGTACATAATTGAATAGTAAACACACACACACATGAAATATCAAGATTTCAAATTTAGATTAATGATGTAAGGATAAATTTCTTATGGAGAAAAAAGTGCTATGCTTTTTTCTCTAGTTTGTGGTCTGGTTTTTTAGGATAAGTGGGGTTCAAGAATATGTATGACTGCTTATGAACTTCAGAAATTTTGAAAGACAGAATGCAACTCTAACTCTTCTAGTTAACTTATGAAAAAATGAAAAAGATTAATAAATGTCATTCTGAGAAAACTTTTTCTTGCTGGTGAGCATATTTATGATAATTGAGACTTGCCACATATGACTATGGTTGTAATATACTCATTCAATAAAGTTAATTCAACAAGGTTCAAAATTGCGATGATTGTACGGTTTCTTTGCATCAGATTTGTCCTGTTTTTGAAACTTTTAATCAAAATAGCTGGGTCTCTGTATGTCAGGATACAGCTTGTGGTTATATTGATATTTGCTCATCATTTGGTTTGATCTAAAATGAAGACATAGTGTAATAATTTTCATTTATCTAAAAATGCAACTAAAAAGTAGGATGAGCAGACCAGAATTTTGGGTCTTACTTACTCTGTGGTGTCATTGTTCAACATTTTCTTACCTGGACTTAAAGTTTACATTTGCAGGCTGGAATGGGTGGAGGGACTGGAACTGGTGGAGCTCCTATCATTGCTGGAGTGGCAAAATCAATGGGTATTTTGACTGTTGGTATAGTCACAACCCCTTTTTCTTTTGAGGGAAGAAGGAGGGCTGTTCAAGCACAAGAAGGAATTGCTGCTCTCAGAGACAGTGTTGACACCTTGATTGTTATTCCAAATGACAAGCTATTGACTGCAGTTAACCAGTCTACTCCAGTAACTGAAGCATTTAATCTGGCTGATGATATCCTTCGGCAAGGTGTTCGTGGTATCTCTGATATTATTACGGTATGTGTTGAAGAAAATATTATGAAATCCTCATAGTTTAATCATTCATTTCATGTTTAACTGTAATATTATCCAGTCCACAAGGAAGATAATGATCATCCTTCCAATTAGAATATGGAATATCTTTTTCATACTGAGAAAACTACATATATATTTTTTTCAATGTCACAAGCAATGTATATCGCATTATTTAAACACCTCATATATTTGTTCCATTATTGTGGGAGCAAAGGATTTCTTAACTGGTGAGGTTAAACAACTAGTTTCCTGCTGCTGAATTTTAGTGATATGAAGTTGCAGAATCTTAGACTTCTGTTGGTAGAGCTGGTACTCCATTAATATGTTTTGTTATGTGTAAGAATTTTTTGATGCAAGGGTGTTAAAATGCAATGAGCTGGCTTCTTTTAGAAAAATACTATGATTAATCATCCAACATGATCTTCCTTCCTTTTTTTTTTCTTTTTTTTTTTTTGGCCTGTACTATCACACTAATTGGTTGTAAATTATAAAATTCAAGTTGCTGAGGATAAACTTACAACCTTCTCTCGCCAAATTATTGATGGGAGTTAGAAACTTAAAATGTTTAGATTTTGTATATTTTCATCTGTACTTTGTATTGCATATAAGTTGACTTTTAAGAACTTTCTTCCATGACCAATATTCATAACTCATCATCCAGCTTGATCTTCCTTGCTGCAGAAGAACTTTCTTCCATGATCAATATTCATAACTCATCATCCAGCTTGATCTTCCTTACTGCAGGTACCTGGGCTGGTAAATGTGGATTTTGCAGACGTGCGAACTATAATGGCAAATGCAGGCTCATCATTGATGGGAATTGGAGCTGCAACTGGTAATTGTAATAGATTTTAGTGTTTTTTATTTGCATTTAGTTGTTGAGACCAATGTAGCTAGAATAATTTTTCAAAAGGAGGGAAATTGGGAGAAAAGTTAGTTATCCAACATTTCAACGATGAAAAAAAAAAGGTATCATGGTTTTATGGGCCTTTTATTTTTCTTTTCTATATTAACATGGAAACCTCTCTCCCTTTTTTCTTTTTTTCAATTTCATTAATTAAACACATTTCTACAATTTTTTATAGGGAAAAATTGAAAATGAAAAGTTGAAAATTGAAAATGAAGAAACGATACTGTCCATTACTTAATGTGGTACCCTGGTCCACTATTCTATTCTATGTATTCCCCCTGTTTGTCCTGATGTGATGCTATATTTCATCAGGCATTTTGTTTATTTGTACCAGTATTTCAATTGTCTTTTTAATTCGAACTACTTTGACTCAGAGCCAGAAATTGTGTTCTAATCATTTGCTAAGATATAGAGTTAATTTCTTGTACTTTCTTTTAATGTAGGCAAATCAAGGGCAAGAGATGCTGCATTAAATGCTATCCAATCACCTTTGCTAGAGATTGGTATAGAAAGAGCTACTGGAATTGTGTGGAACATCACTGGTGGAAGTGACTTGACCTTGTATGAGGTAAATCTATTTCTCTCTGAATTTTTGTTAGTAGTTCCTCAATCGTAATATGTTGAAATGGTGTGTTATTTAACCTATTTTTGTTGAATTGCATAACAAGATATTCAAAATAGTGCTAATAACATCTCTGGAAGTCAAGAAGATGACCACAAACGGTCTTGTTTTTTGCAGAGAAGCTAAATGTCAAGAGCCTAAGTTCTCTGGAATATCCTCCTTGTTTACTTTGCTTGTTCCTCCTTTTTTTAGCAAAATTTCATTTCAATTCATTGATATTTTATTTATCTTCTGAAATATGATGTCAAAAGGAATTTCTTGTAGGTGAATGCTGCTGCTGAGGTTATTTATGACCTTGTGGATCCAACTGCAAATCTGATATTTGGAGCAGTGATAGATCCATCTCTTAGTGGTCAAGTAGGTTACCCTCTTATTCATATATAAACACCATATGCTTGGGATCATCAGAAGTCATCTTCAAGTTGACTTTTGACTGACCTGCTATGTTAGGCATATCACCTGACAGTTCTGTTAACGAGATCAATTGAGAAGAAACTGGATGATGTTTAAAATTGGGATAAGTAGCATTAAAATGTAGCTAACAGATAAATATGCTTTATGGATCAACTTAGTGTCAAGGAAATCTATTATTGGTCCGATGTAAAGGTTCCCTGCTTTCCTTTTAGGGTCAGTATCTGCTTGCTTGTCTATATATCCAAACAGAAGCATATACCCATAATTTATCCAAACACATGCATATGCCTAAGATTTGTGATATTGCCGTGGTGCCATGTTTGTGTGCATTGACTTTTGTAGTGATAAGCCAAAAAAAAAAAAAAGGCTGGTAGGAACCATCCAACTGATTGTGATTATTGGTCTTGCTTTCTATTTGTTCTTTACTTAGGTGAGTATAACCCTCATTGCTACGGGATTCAAACGCCAAGAAGAAAGTGAGGGGAGGCCCTTGCAGGTTTGGATACTTTTCCCTCCCTGCTTCCATACTCTTCCCTCCTGCACCTTTCAAATGTCCATATCAATTACTGGGTTCTGGTGAAAATGCAGGCAAGTCAGCTAGCACAAGGAGACGTCAATCTTGGTATTGGTCGCCGACCTACCTCTTTCAATGAAGGTGGTTCTGTAGAAATCCCTGAGTTCCTTAAGAAGAAAGGACGTTCACAGTATCCAAGAGCTTGAATGATTTTTCTTTTCTCTCAACCCATGTAGTTATGCATCTTGACATCTTTCTAGTATCCCTTTTGAGGTATTAGTGTGTATGCCTCTTGGATATACTTTACGTTAGTCATAGGTTCTAAATAGCATGTTGTCTTGGTGCAGTTGCGGCCACTGCGAACTACGAAGTACCTTATGTTCACCCCATTTCAATAAGTTTAGGAGTCTACCCCATAAACCTCGTTTGTTTGTACAGAGTAAGAATTTTGTGGAAGGGAAAATTATATTTTTGTTTCACAATGGTCAACATTCCCAGACGTGTTAGAATTCTTGAGCAGGGGTGAGGTGGGGAACGGTAAAGGAGAGGTCAGTAAATGAAAACAAAGAGCATCACCTCCAAGGCTCAAACTTTATTATCCACAACTACAGAAAAGGGAAGGGGTGAAGGATTGACCAGGGCAATATATATATATTTTTATTTATTTATGGAGTTAGTATTTATTCACCTTATTTTTTAAAGATTAAGAAGAAAATTATCCAAAAATTATGTAATTTTAATAAAGTACAGGGAAGGATAAAAAATACTTTAATTTATGTTTTAAAAATATGATATTTTAGTTTTTTTCAATAAGAATTTATTGAAACAATGTAATTTTGAGATCATTTTTTTTTTTAATGTTTAGGAGATAAAATGGTTAAGCACTAATCTCATAAATAAATATATAAATATATATATATATATATTGCACAGATCAATCCATTCACCACCTCCCTTTTCTGTAGTTGTGGATAATAAAGTTTGAGCCTTGGAGGTGATGCTCTTCGTTTTCATTTTATTTATTATCTAAATCTTTCATCTGACTAATTTTATAAGTATTTATAAATTACCCTCAAGAGTGGTAGTAAGGGTTGCCTAAAAATTTGACAATCAAAAAAAATTCAAAAACTGATAAAATCGTAACCAATGATAGAGTTTAATTGGGTTTTGGATTTATTTGATTAGGAAATAAATTGAACTAATTTTAAATTATTTAAGTTTTAGTTGCTAAATTTAAAAATTAAAAAACTGATAATTAGGGTAAATATAACAAAAAAAATCTACACTAAAAACATTTTATATAAAATTTTTAATAGTTTCTAGATTTTTGTACGGTTTTTTAGCCTTTTTAAAGCTATTTATTTATTTATTTGAATAATTTTTAATTTTTTAATGATTGAAATTAACAAAATAATAATCAAAGAATTCAAAAACTTACTTAAAAAATCTAAAAATAATTTTTTAATTAAAATTGAAACGATCCAAATGATTACTTTAAAAAATGTAATTGAAAACCGGTAAAACTTATCTTTTACAATTTGATTAATAGTTATTAAAATTTAAAACCCAAAACCTTAATTAGTTAATAGTTTACTTTTATTTTTGAAAGTAAAAATTACATTAATAATGTTAGTATCTACATTAAAAAGACAAATAAATGTGAAATTAAAAACTCAACTTGAAGAATCAGAATGCTTTCACCTACTTCTCAATAAAAAACATGATCATAACAACTACATGGGTGGAAGACAAACCAATAGTTCACTTTTAGTTACAATTGAAATAGAATCACGTCCACCTTCAAGTAATAAAGCCTTCATTTGACAACGTTTCTCAATACTTTAACTTCTTATGTCTTTTTAACATTTTAAAAATATATAAAATGCTAATTAAAATAAATATTAAATATATTTTATAGATTTTTAAGATATTAAAATACCAAAAAAAAACCTATTACCGTTAGCTACAAACCAGTATTCTCAAATAAAACCACAGTAGCGGACATCACCTACCACGAGTTCTTTAGACCCAAGTGGGGAGAGACTCGAAGATGCATGTGGTTAATCACTTTAGCCAATACCAACCCTATCACAATCAAGTTATAGCTGACATGGAGCCAGGACTGGAGCCAAATTCTCTGGATGGAAAATCTGCTATTCATTATAAAACATTCCAAAATGATATCGAAGGGTGGTGAAAGTGAACAAAATTGTCACCACGATGTACTTGATACTCTCAAACATATTTCCTAAAGGAGAAATGACAAAAGGAAACAAGTAATAACGTATGCCTAAGCCTTATCGGCCTTGGCAGCAGTTGCAGCAGCTTGACCTCTGAGCCTACCGGTTCTCCTTGCAGCAATAAGACCAACCTTCTGTCCAGGAGGAGCATCACGCCTAACAGTGCTAGCATGTCCAATGTGCTGATGGTTACCACCTCCGTGAGGATGCTCAACTGGGTTCATTGCCACACCACGCACCTTAGGCCAGCAGTTCCTCTTCACCCTATACTTGTGATAAGCATTACCAGCTTTGAGAAGTGGTTTCTCAGTCCTCCCACCACCTGCAACTTGCCCAATCATCGCTCGGCATCCACTTGGAACAATTTTCTTGGCACCAGATGGAAGCTTGATTCTGTAACAATCCATAGAAGAGATTACTTCATACAACTGATCAGTCAAGCTTTTATCACTATCAAGGCATGCATATGATCTAAATGGTAAAACTATCTTCCATGTATGAAGATAATATTCTCCAAGGAGAATCTTTCCTTCCACCAATGAATTGGGATGAAAGAGATAAGCAACTAAACTAACACTCTAGATGGGTAATAGCACTCATTCGGCCTAACTCAACCAGCCAAAACTTGAAGAATTAGAACACAAAAGGGTACTACAGACGTTGAATAGCATGTTCATAGCAAATGTTTAGTCGACCTCACAACAAAACCAATTCCAATTTGATGGAAATGGCTGAAAAATCAAGCTTACAAATAGCTTTAGAAAAAACTTAAAAGGTAAGCATCTTTCTTTCTATAAAAATTAAGATTCTTTTCAATTCCATCACTAAATGGAAACAAAATAGAACGTAAATATCAATACTATTGGCAATAAGAAGCTTCAAGAGGATCATATATGCAGCATTAAGAATCAACAATCCAAGAGCGAAAACCGTAAAATGTCTAACAGCAAAAAATGGAAGGGTTCTAAAATGGGAAGTACCAGAACAAAACTGCAAGCAACACTTTACACAAGTTCAAAGATGCAGACTTATATGAGTTAGAATCAAAGAATCAGAGACCTGGTGGTGTCGTTATCAGGGTTGTGGCTAATAACAATGGCGTAATCACCAGAAGCTCTAGCGAGAACGCCACGGTCGCCAACATGATGCTCGACGTTGCAGACGACGGCACCTTCAGGAATAGATCTGAGGGGCAAGACGTTGCCTACCACGAGCGTGGCCTTCTTGCCGCAGTACACGAACTGGCCAGTGTACATGCCCTCGGCGGCAACAAAGAGCTCCTTCTGCTTCTTGTAACGGAAGGGGTGACGGAAAACGACGCGGGCAAGGGGGGCACCACGGCCTGGGTCGTGGATGATCTCGGTGACAACGCCCTTGAGATAGCCATTGCGCTCGCCGAAGTCGAGACTGCGGAAGCGGGCCGGACCCTTGCGGTGGTGGGTGTGAGCCTTGAAGACGGATCCAGCACCCTTACGCTGAGCTCGGATTACGCGACCCATGGAGAGTGTTGTCCGTGGAGATGGGAGAGAGGGGCGTAGAAGATAAGTTTAAATTAGGGTTAGGGTTTGCAATAGCATGTTTAGCCCTAGGGCTTCCAAGCGACGTCGTTTACTTCTTTAAGTAATATCCAAAATTAAAAAAAGAAGTAACGCATCTTGCTGTTTTAATTTTTTGTTTATATATCTTTTTATTATTTTAAAAATATATAAACTATTTTTTTATCTTAGTTACACGTAATTACCTCTTATCTTTTAATCCACTTTACTCCCATGTCATATGATTAAAAGTCAAGGCCTTTTAATTCTAATAAAAAAAGATAGTTATATGTTAAATTATTTAAATCGTAAATAAAAAATATACATATATAATATTAATTAAAATAAATATTAAATATATTTTGTATGCTTTCGAAATATCAAAAGACTAACAAATTTATAACTATTATTACAGTTTAATACTGTCAAGGAAGATACAAGCAGTGAAGTTAGAGTCAAATAATACTTCATCCATCCGTTCAACTTTAATAAGTTTAGACTCTACTGCCTCTATTTAAATTTAATTGTCTCAATTTAATTTTTACATAAAGTTTAACTTGATAATTTTATGTAATAAATAAATAA
>BPVZ01000131.1:494339-504427 GCA_020521535.1 Rubroshorea leprosula | reverse complement strand
GGTGCATGAATCATGGTCCAAATGAAAATGCTTTAATTAAATCTGTCATAAATGTATCAGAGTTTTTTAAAAAGTCAATAATACCCTTGATACAAATTTACATTTAGTATCATAGTTAAATTATCATCAATTGAACCTAAAAGCATGTTAAAAACCCTAAAAAATTAATTTGCTCTAATCTTATATGGATATATGAGATTTCCAAAAGGTAAATGATCTATATACTCTACAAAGTTATACAAAGTTATACACTCTGTTATACATTGATAATTTTCGTTACTTGTGCCGTTAAAACTAATAGTTTCTGTTATTTGTGCTATTAAAATTTACAGTTTCCATTATTTATTCCGTTAAAACTTACAATTTTTGTTACATATTAACGATTTCCATCAGTCTGTAACGAAATGTATAACTGTGCATGGTGTATGTATAATTGTTATTTCCAAAAATTTTGGTTTTTTTCCATTATGCCTTTTTGGTTTTTTACTTTGATGGAGATGAGATCTCCAAAGATTCAAACTCTTGGGATAGAGATTTTGGATTTCCATTAATTTTCTTTGGCATAAAGTACAAATATTATACTAACCTTCATTCAATCGGTGGAGATTATAATTAAATTCCTATTCTTTTCTATGTTTCTGTTTTATTTTTAGAGATTGCATAGGTTTCTAATCCAGTAACCTCGTGCCATTCGAAAACGCAAAAGATTGAATGGTGTTTCCGTTCTATGTTGGGTTGAGAAGTTTGATCGAATTCAAAGGTATTTTGGTTAGTGGTGGTGGTGGAATTGTATATTGAAACCTTAAAGGCAAAAAAAGAACGGTGAACAGTTGAGAGAGAGGCAAGGGAGGTAGAGTTATGTTTTTTGTTTCTTAATTTTAATAATTATTTATTAATGACAAATTAATTTTTAGGTTTTTTTCGATTAATGTCAATTTAAATATTATACTAAATGCTTCTAAAAAAAATATTATACTAAGCATAACTTTGTATTAAGGGATGATACATTTTTTCAAAAATCATAATACACTTATAATAAATTTGATTAAAACAGTTTCACTTATATAGGATTCCAGATTAAGTTCTCGTTAAATCTAAATGGAGAGTTTGCTAAATACACTAGATAAGAATTTTCCCATTTTTATTTCCATCTCAGATTAATGCCAACCAAATTTGTTTGTTTGTTATTTATTTATTTTTTATTATTATTATTTTGAGTTTAAAGTTGGTAGACAAAGTGTTCCCAATACAAATATGAATTGCCTTTTTTTTTTTGTAATATATTGTAATTATTTACAGGTTAATTGAGGATGAGGGAAAGACTTTTCATTGAGCAATAGGAGGGGAAAAACCCTAACCCAAGTCCAATGCCACTAGATCTAAGCGGCTGTTCTACAAAAATGAATTGCTTAAGCACACTACACAACCTGGAAAAATCCCTACATTTGCCAAAGTCGAACCCACAACCTTTTACAGAGCTCTAGTCATTGCCAGTGGACCAAAAAAACGTCATTGGCAACGTGTTATTGTTTGGGAAGAATGTGCACCCAAAAAAAAGGAATTTGCTACAATTGATATGGTGTTATATGAACCATGCTGAAAATGTATCTTTAAACTCTAAAGTTTGGATACTAATGTTATCCAAAAAGGAGTTCACGATATATCCATATTTCTCACGTATGGAATACCCAATCCTATTTTGTAATGAGAGGAATCAGTTAAAGTAGTACTATCCTTCCCTGATTGCATCCAGAACTATTCTTGTAAAATATGTACCAATAATTCTGCCCATCTATCATCTCAACTGCACTTCCCTGATAAAAAATATGAGATTTCTTATTCAAGTTTTCCCTTACTATCTGTGAATTTGAAAATCAAGAAGGCTCAATATTAAGTTGACTCTGTTAGCTCCCATATTTTTATCGTCCCATCATCACTTGCAGAAGCAAGAAGACGCTTTTCCTGTCATGTTTCAACAGATGATGGAAAGGGTAGGGGGTAAGCTATATATAGTTATGAAACCTAATATCTCTTCAATTTCTAAAAACCGAAATCTTACCCCAGGGATCCATTGAACTGAATTCACATCCTTGTCGTGGGCTTTGTCCTTCTTTAATAGTAACTGATATGAGGGTCCAGTCATCTGTATTTAAAAGAGGAGAAATTAGCCATCAAGCCATGAACCCTTCACATGCACTACATGATGCCCTGCTCAACTAATTGTACTGTAATCTAAAAGATATATTCCAGATTCATTTGCTAGTCAAAAGCTTGAACAGGAAAAGTCTATATCTCCATTTGGGCTATGAATTTTGTTCAATAAGCATATATATACTCCCTCCATCTGAAATTAATTGTCCTACTTTTTCTAATTCACCCAACTTTAGGCAATGCCTCTATATAGCATATGAATGGTAATTAAATTTTTTTTATTTTTTTTCCATACATGGTTCTTGTTAAGTAGTTTCACTGGATAAAAAAATTTTCCATTTATCACTCATATGTTATTTAATAGAATTGCCTAATGTTGAGTGCAAAAGAGGTAGGAAAACTAATTTTGGATGAAGGGAGTACAAAGAACTAACATGCAAAAGCAATCCAAAATAAACTATCACATTATTTTGGGGAAAACCAATGTGATAGTGAAGCATGTTTTTTGCTTCTTAAAAGTATAAAATCAACTCATTCACCAAAAAGAAGTATAAAATGATTTTCCAACCTGACCTGCATGTATTACAATCTAACACAGAGAGGCAAAATAACATACCAATCCATCTTTGCTCTCTACAAACAACCTAATAGCACCATCAGCTGCTCCACTGGCAATAATACCTTCCCTGTAACATTCATATACCAATATAATAAAAATCCCTATTAAAAAAGATCAAATAAAATAGTTATTCAGATCAGAAGAATATATTTTGAGCCCAGTTTAAGGTTTAGAATGCCAGAAGAACCTACAACAGTTACCTGAATCAACCCAAGCATGCTAAATTAATCCATCTTGTTACAATATAGAATATCTTTTGTCAGCCAAATTTCAGTTATATAGTTTGCATATTTTCAATAACATATGGAGTTTATCTAACTTAGCCGGTCATGGAAATTTTCCTGGTTCAACTTACCTGGTTGTTACTGAAAAGTTAAATAGAGCTGTAAAAGAATGAGTTTGTACCGTTCTCTACTGTCATGGTATCCTTTGATACAAGAGTTACTTTCCTAACAAACTACAAACATGAATCCAGGATCAACTTATCTGGCTGTTATTCAAAATCTTGATTTAACTAGTTTCATCACTTTTATTATTATTATTATTATTATTATTATTATTATTATTATTATTTTTGTGTGTGTGTTGTTATCTAAAATCAAGATTGCCCTTAGTAGAAGAATTTGTTTTTCCTTACAATTACATGCAGCAAATTATTAGATTGCAAACAACAGGCATTCCAGTTTTTAACATTCAAACCACCAGGAAAAATCTTAATGATCCAAATCAAGAGATTCCTCATTATGGTTCTTTCTCTTGGTGGGCATTTAAAATAAGAAATTAATGAAAGAAATAAACTAAAAGTAAATTGGTAAGAAAAAGACATATCCAGCCTTACCACTACCAAAATAACTGCAAGCCTTCCTCAAAACAACAGTAGCCTCCACTGACCAAAACAGCATGGAAATTAAACTATTTTGGTTTTAGAACAATGAGATACCATCAATACCTTGACCAATGAACAGAAAAAATTGGCCTATCATGATATCCTGAGAGAGTGCAGATATGATTCCTGTACAACCCATAAAAAAAACCTCCTTACCAGCAGACCATAACATAAAGGTAGAAAAGAAATACAAAATTATATATATAAGGAAAGAATATATTTAGTCTTGGCATAACACTGAAGATTTCCTACATAGGCATCACTAAGCCCCAATTAATCTTGACGACAGAATGTGAGCAATAAAAGTTTAGAGTTAACTCCTAGTTTCATTTATAAAAGTAAATGTACAGACACAAATTTGCAAAATGAATCTGCCAGAAAAAGCCGGATTCAAGCATCTGAATAACTCATCCCAAAAAAAAAAAGAAAAAAACTTAATAACATATCAAAACCCTAACATATGTTAACCAGCCAACATTCACGAAATCAGATTTTTCCCTCTAAAACTTCTCAAAAAAGAGAGTTAAATTCAATTATAAAAGAGAGATATGCATAATGCTTGTATGACAAATATATTACAAATATATAATATCATAAATTCCAACTGCTCTTGGTTCCTCTGTGACTATTCTGACGCATTTTGTTTCAATTTTCATACTAAATAGAAAATATCTTTAACCAAAGAATATTCATGTACCTTATAAGACTCAATAATAAATAATATTTAATAATAAATAATATCATATAATAATGTAAAAAATTAACAAATTTTAACACTTCCTTACCAAGGAGCATAGCCATGTCCAGATTGCATCCTTTTGATGTCTGCTTGCCATATCTTCAGAGTAAGATCATCACTGCAAAATAATTTCACTTTGCTTAGCTATGCGTCCTCTTTATAAGGACTGCTATATCTATACTGACAACGGATTTCCTTATGCATCCCACCAGCAGATAAAAATTGTTCCCACTGAGGGTCAAAAGTAAGAAAATTATTCGCATACCTACAAGTAACCATCTTGTCTCCTTCAGCATTAAAAGAAAAAGCCCAAACAGTTGAAGAGTGACCACTGGAAACAAGATGTTGAAATAAAATTTTATTTCAAAAGACATCATGTCTAGAAGTTTAATAGGACACCAAAATGAACTAAAATTGTAGTATAGAACAAGTTTTAAACATAGTACTTGCTAGATTCATCTAGAGTTTGAACACAGGTCCAAGAATCTTCTTCAGTCTCTGCCCACCAAACCTACAGGTAAATTCACATGCATTCAATTGTATTTCCCTAAGTTATAATTCTTCCTGACATAG
The DNA here is from genome assembly GCA_020521535.1 of Rubroshorea leprosula. Classification (NCBI taxonomy): domain Eukaryota; kingdom Viridiplantae; phylum Streptophyta; class Magnoliopsida; order Malvales; family Dipterocarpaceae; genus Rubroshorea; species Rubroshorea leprosula. The sequence goes on along the minus strand of BPVZ01000131.1, from coordinate 499,459 downwards.
GATGAAGCAGCTAATGATTGGACGTTCTTTCTTATATCATAATGCATAACCAAGACAGGAGAGGTAATCAAAAAATGCAGTACCTTTACTGTACTATCAGAGCTACAAGAAAATAACACATCCAAAGTGGGATGCCACTGCACCATTCTGACATCTTTTGAATGTCCTTCCAATTCTTCAAGGTCTTCAAAATCATTCCCAAGCGTACCTACCCAAAGACAAACTTCATCTCCCCCACATGATGCAAAAAAATACCCAGATGTACTCCAGCATGCACTGTTGACTTCATATTCATCTTCCTAAGCCAGATAAAAGAAAAACCATAAAATTTTCTTGAAAAGAGAGATCGATGAATCATATTTATAGAAGGGAATTGAAAAGAAAAACAGCTTTCACATTAACCAATAACCCTAGCTGAATGAAACAACAAGGGCACCATTCATGCTCCATCTTAAGGATAGTAATAATACCGCGCATATGGTAGCACTGTGACTATAGCCACCCCCCTCTCTGTCCCATATGACAATGCAGGCGTAGCATGCAGCAGCCAATCCTGTACCATTGGCTGCCCAAGCACATGAATGGACAGGTCCATTGTGCACTTCTTCCAAAACTGCCTGCACAAATGGATCATCTGAATCTGAAGGTGACTTCCTTAATTTATCACTAAAACTCCATGAAAAAGTATAAAACTCTAAATATTTCAACACCTAAAAGCATTTATATCAACACTATTTGACCATAGATATCAAACTTGAAAGCAAAAAATACCTAATAAAATGAATACAAGACCAAAATCTCACGATTGATTCCACTAATTACGGCATGAAATTCTAAAAACACCAATACGCATTCATATCAACACTATTTTACCATAAACATCAAACTTGAAGGTAAAAATAACCTAATAAAATGAATAAAAGACCAAAATCTCACGATGTTTCCACGAATTAAGGCATGAAATTCTAAACACACCATTACAATTTCCATTTCCCTCCCCGGCGCTTGGGCAACCTGATGATGAATTACCTAACTCACATGAAACTAATTTCATTTCATTTAACTCTACAAAATAATGCGCACAATTAAGGATACTGCATTCAACTCAGAAAACCAAAGGCCATTTCATCTTTCCTAGTTTCCTCACTGAAACCAAAGAAAGAACTCCACAAAGCTACACAGAAAGCAAAGGAAATAAAGAATTTAAAGAAAGAAGTATGCGATCGACCTTGCAGTCCCAGGAGCGAGTGGAGGGATTCAACTGCCAGATGCGCACAGTCTCGTCGTCGCTGCACGAAGAAAACACAGGCGGGACCTGGCCGACGCCGGTGACTGGGTTCCATGACAGGCTCAAAACGCTATCCTTGTGACCTTCCAGCTTCTGAAGCTCTTTCAACTCCATTACGGTTGCAGAGAAGAATCAAAATTCGATTCAACAGTGAAAGTGAAGGAGAAGAAGGAGAGGAGAAGAGGGGGAAAATGAGGATTATGGAGGTTGATTTCGGAGCTTGGGGAAATGAAAAAGTTGACGGGGTGACGGTTAAACGCGCTCGGGCTCAGCGTTTCTTTCGGAGAGGAGAGTGGCCCACTCGTGCCAATCTTAACACGTCAGCACGGCGAAATTCCTCACTTCCATTGGCAGTCTTTTTTTTTTTTTTGGTGAATTTCCATTGGCAGTGTTTGGCAGTCGCCAAAATGCCTTCGCAGTGCAGTGTTTTTTTTAATTAAAAAATATTAGTTTTTTTATTGAATAATTATAAATATTAAATTAATTTAAAAATTAACATGTATGATAATTTATATAAATAAAATATTATATTTAAGAATTAATTTTTAAAAATATTTATTGAAGGGTAATGTGTTTTATATATTGAAATTTTAATTTTTTTTATAAGAATTGAAAATGATATGTATTATTTTTAAATGTAAATTATATAAATTAATTATAGTTTATTAAATTAAGGGAGTACACAACATCTTATTTTAGTGATTTATTGAAACGTGGGCTATATATTTAGTGTCCAATGACGCAATAACTTTGTCTATATCTAAATAGTAGTAATCGATCACGTTTTATTTTAAATAATAAAATCCATTTTTTTGAGACAAGTTTACGTCCCTCATTAGCATGGTACTAGTAGAAGGGGAAAAAAAGTGGTAGAATTGATGAGTTTTTCTCTTATTTTTTTGGTAAAGTAGAATTGTTGATAAGATTTTAGTTTTGATTATATAATAAAAAATAATTTTTTTATATTTTTATTTTACTTTATTTATATATCATATAATTTATATTTATAATTTATTATTTTTAACAAAAAAAATATTATTATTAAATTATTTAAATAGTTCATAAAATTATTGATGAGTTAAGAGACTAAAAAATGTTAAAAAATCCTGAGGACCAAATCTGTATTAAATCACAAATTTAAAGGACGAATATATTTTCCACCTTCTGTAGCATCTTACCATTTTCTCCAGAAATTGCCTCAAACAAACGCCTCCTTACGCTTCGCAGGCCAAGGCCAACGCCAAACAACGTCTCCCTTCGTGACTTGGGCCGAAATAGAGCCTAAAAAATTAGACCAAAAAATCAACCCAAAAGAACCGAACCACTCGTTGATCCAATAGCAATAGGCCTCCGATTACCCGTTCGACCCGGCAATTCCTTCTTCAAAGTTAAAACCATTTTCGTATTGGTTCTTCGAGTTCCAGATCTCTGCAGACCCTAATCACAAATCCTAGCGAGAGAAAGGGGGAAGAGGAGTCGGTTTTGTCGGAGTAAAATCGCCATGGAATACTCAGCTCGAAAAAGTCAAGGAGGAGGCCTCTTCGAAGGTCTCTACAGGGTTATCATGCGCCGTAACTCCATCTATGTCACTTTTGTCGTCGCCGGCGCTTTCCTGGGTGAGCGGGTATGGTTTTACCATTTTGCGTTGGATCTCTATGCGATCTTGTTTTATCCTTCATTTTGCACAAAATTTGTGTTTGGTTGACTACAAAGCTGAGAAAACTAGAAGAAAGTGAACATTTTTTTTTCTTACCTAGCTGATTAATCGATCTCAAAAGCCTCAAAATGTTTTAATTTTTGAAAGATTATATTCTCATTCATGTTGCTGATTTAGTTGAAAATTTGATCGAAATGGTTTCTGCTTCGGTGTTTTGTTTATTTATTTTGTAAAAATGTCTTTCTGACGGGAATGGATGATTGTAGGTTTTATTTCTCAATTGAATTACATATTGCCATATTAGTTAGGCATTTTTTTCAGCCTTTCTGGAAAAAAAGACTGATAAGTGGTTTGCGATTCGATATTAATTATTATGTGTTTTGGTATAGCTGTTATAAGAATGAAATTAGGGGTTCTTATTTTGATTGATTCAACTGGTTGCAGGCTGTGGATTACGGAGTTAAGAAGTTATGGGAATACAACAACGTTGGGGTATTGCTTCATCCATTTTATTCTATTTGCTTTTGCTACCTTACTTTCTCATAGTTGAACATGAATAGTTCCTATTTTGTTTTGCATTTTAAAACATAGGTGGCTTAGCAACAAACATAGTTTGATGTGGCACACTGTTTTGATCAATTGCAACCTTAGCTCTCTCTCTCTCTCTCTCTCTCTCTCATCCAATGATTTCTTTCTACTTGTAGCACTCAACTAATCTTTCAGATGGTTTTGTGAAAGCAGATTAAATGCGTTCCTCAATCTAGGCTTTGTATGTGGGAATATGTTTGTTTTGGTTCTTAAAAGTTTGTTTTAGAGCCATAGGCTTTGTAGAGAAAGTTTCTGGGGAAGCTTGTTTGTATAATGGTTTCTTTTAGATCCTCGAATATTGGGAACTTACAGAGTTGTTTCTAGTTTGAAATTAGATAAATGCCCTTGTGTCCCTTGAGGCTACAATAGCAAGGTGACTGTTACTTTCTTTTGTTTTTGTGCTTGAGTTGTAACTCACTGCTTTTCACTGGATATGGTTTACTCAGATAGTATTCTTACCATTTGGTGTGAATTTTCTGTGATTTAATTTTCTATATGGCCATGAAAGACTGAAGCATTGCTGCTCCAACAAGCCTTGACCTCCCCTAACACAAATTTACTAAGAAATAGCCTCTGGTTGGCAGTTTTGTTCCCTGATTTGCAGGACAAGTTTTAATTCGATGTGATAAGTAATTATCCTGAACAATTCTCATACTCTACAGACCCAACATTTTATTCATCTTAAAATCAAAACCTTTTTCTCTGATGTATTGCTTCTAGAGCATATAAGTTTCATCTTTGCTTATTTCGAAATTTTTTATCTTCTTGTGTAACAGAAACGATACGAGGACATTCCAGTTCTGGGACAGAGACAATCAGAAGAATGAAGCAGTGATGTCCTTCCTGCCCATTTAGAAGTTTACTATAGTATCTGGCTTGAGCATATATATCTATTATAGGTAGCAATGCTCATTGTTGCAATAATTGTTACTCACTTTGATTCAACAGACGTGTTTTTGACCTTGAATAGGTTTAATTGTCCTTTTAAGGAATTGATTTGCCGATAATTCAAATGGCCAGTATATTTCATTTCCTTTGCTGCCTTTCTCATCCTTTGCTCTGGATGCTGTATTGCTTGTTAAAGACTCATAATATAAATAATCAAATCAACATGGTTTGTTACACTGTTGTTTGTATGCTGTAGTGCTCAATAACCTATTTCAAGGTGACCCACATTGTGATAAGTGTCCCAGGATCAACTTCGTTCAACATAACCCCTATCTGAACCAAGTTATCACACGGGCTGGTTACAAAATATCAGGACAATCAATCATTAATGAGTGTCTAATGCAAGACAAGTCAAGTAACATCAAAATATTACATGATTGTCCAGTGTGTACGAATTCAGATTATTGTTATCCTGTAAAAAAATGAATTGATCCCAGATTCAGATGATTTTCCATCCTTGTTGGAAATATGGGCAACGACCTATTGTTTCACCATGAATGAACTTTTACAACTGCAGCCTCCCACCGCACTTGGATTTGTAGACACCTGCGTAAGATACTGAGATTTGTTACTGCAGTCTTGCGCATTCTGTATTATACCAAGGAAAAGGAGACGCCAATGGCTTGCTACCAAGCGTGA
>BPVZ01000131.1:469469-480961 GCA_020521535.1 Rubroshorea leprosula | reverse complement strand
TGTCAAGACATAATCCTAGATGCTTGAGATACAGCTAAAGCCTAAAACAACCTTTGGTATCTCATACTACATTTTCTTAATTCTAAATAAAATAGACATTTAACAGTGACATTGATATTCTTCAGATTTCTGTATGTACATATACTATCTCTACATACCTCTGTATCTATTATTGGCTGACCATCAAACCGCAGAAGAACAGGTAAGATGTATGATTCATCGCTCTAAAACAAAAAGGTTATGAGAAGAAATGTGTCAAACAGCATACAATGGACAGAAAAAGCAATAACATCAATGTAGGGTAAGAATCAAATGTCCCAAAAAGCATTGGAACAACTGAGATTTACAAGTTTAGTTGCTGGTTAACAATATCAAATGAAAAGTAAAAGGGACACAGACACGCACAAAGAATTATGATAATAATGAAAACAGAAAATTTGGAATAAGATCTGAACCATTTCAGATGGATCCTTAAAGAACCTAAGCACTAACTTCTTCACTGATAAAAAAAAATGGTTCCTTAAAGAAGAAACACCAGAAACACCAGAATCCAAGCTAGCAATGAAGCTCTTAAATAATCGCCCGAAAAATCTTCAGGAAGATTCAAAACAGACTAGCTTAGCACAAAATATGGGTTTGATTTTAGGATGATGAGGTAAGGTACTACAGAATATTTAAGTGTAGAGGGAAGTAGTGAAAGAGAACCAAGAATGAAATATTGAAGCAAATCGAAAGACTAGGAGGTATGGATTACAATAGCAATAATAGGAATGATGAAAGAGAGCTGAGTTTATGTGTCAAGGGCAGAAGAAAACAAAAAATGGAGAGATTAAGTGCTAGGATGGCAACAAAAATAACGGAAAAAATCCAACATCTACTGAATTGGCTGACTAGGTGCTAAGAATTAAAGTAACCATAATAGAAATGGAGAAAGAGAACAAAGGTTATGTGTCAAGTGCAGAAGAAGCAAAAACAAATGGAGAGATCAAGTTCTAGGATTGCAACAACACACATCAAAGATCTACTGAATTGGCTTACTATTTCTTTTGCAGGTGGTGTGAAAAACAAACAAGGGCAATTGTATCTCTTTCACAGATTAGAGAAAAGATAGGTAATTTAATTTCTAGTGCAGATTCAAAAAACAAATAATCAAATATATTTTGTGAGATTTTGGAGCAAATACTTGATTACAGAACATGATTTACCAACAAATCACTTTCTAACAATTGATTATATTAAAATTCATACATACATAAACATACCAGTACACCCTTTTTGGTCTCTAAATCGAGATATGGAGCAAGTTCTTCTGCTGTGACAACACCACCATTTGAAGCTACATACTGCCCAATCTGAATATATATTAAAGGGAACATGGCCAAATATTAATATTGCTATGCCAATATATTCTCTCTAACTAAATAGAAACCATTGTGACTGAGTAATCATTTGAAATTACATCCAATAAATACTTAAGAAAAAGTACAATGAGAAAAAGAAAATTCTTAGAATGATTTCCTTTTTGGCCAGAAACTGATACAAGTCCCAACATGATGACTTCCAATAATTCAAATAAAAGTTAATACAATCAATTGTAAACCTCAAGCAATAAAATCTTTCAAAACTACTCATTTTAGAAACAACATGAAACTACCTACTATTCTTTGTCTACAACTATCTGAGTCTGCAGAAAATCATGGCCAACTATGATTAGGTCACCAGTCAAGCCAAGTCAGCATCTAAACCAAAAGAGACCTGCAGTTATGGCTATCTCATAAATGTAACCTAGTGTATTAATAGCAGGCAATGCATACATGTTGAGCAAAAGACATTGAATTTAGTGTTCAATTATTACCAACTTCCACCTTTCTTCTTCAATTCCTCGATTTGGATCACCATCACCAAATACAAATGAGAAAACCTAAACCAAGAAAACCCATGCATAAAATTAAATATTTTCACTTCTGAACAAGGAAATAACTGGACTAAGATAAGACAAGATCTCAATTTTTTTTTATTACATACAGATTCAATAAAGTTCATCCTGTCAGAAGGTCGACTCAGATAGAAATCTGGATCCCAGTACCTAAAACAAACAACAAAGAAAAGAGAGATGACAGAAGCTTTATATAATTGTCAACCATTAAAAAATCAATTCGAGAGGCGAAACTTTTAGAGGAATGTTGAAGGTTCTAGATTAAAAGGTATAGCATAAGTTCAAATAATTAGAGTGGTTACTTTTTGCCAACTTGCTAAAGAATAAGACACTTCGATGAAGTCAACTAGGTAACCGTTGCAGATGATTTTGACATTGACTAGAGCATGGATAAAATGCATCTTTGAAATTGTTAAATAAACATGGAGAAGAGATACTTGAGAAAAATTCATGCTGGTGTAGAAAAGAGTGGTACAAAGTGCAAAATTAACGAGCAACTTGAGTCAGTACTAATTGATTAATAATCTGACTGACTTACAAACAGCTAAAAACTCCAAAAAGGCTGGCCTTTTACAGTTCTTAAATAATCCAATTTGAGACAACTGCCCGAAATTCTAACCAACAAGAAAATATTACCAAAATAAATCAGTTGAACTGAAGTTGAAAGTGACTCCTATATTATTTGATCTGCCTTCACGTCTTCTACTACTGTCATCGGAATCACCACTGTTACCATGAAACATGAATAATAAAATGTCAGCACCTTTGACAACAATGACAACTGGTCTCAAATAATTTTTAGTAGTAGTTTGTTGTCAGGGTCCACTGATACCTTTTACTTGAGAGAAGTATAACAACAACTGCAGCAAAAGCAATAACAATTGACGCAACGAGTGCTGTCCCAAAAGAAACTCTCACCAAATGTGCAGCTGCAGCCTGCAAAGCACAGAAAAAATTCCTCCCTAACTATTTGTCACTCTAATTCACTTAAAAGGTAACTTTAGGTAATGCTTTTATATAGCATATGAATGTTACTTAAAAATATTTTTTAATCAAATGAAACTACTAAAAAAGGAATTATGTATTGGAAAAAAAAAATTCAGTTGTCATTTCATATGCCAAATAAATCATTACCTAAAGTTACATGCAAATTAGTTAAAGTGACAAATAATTTGAGACTGAGACTGACAAAGCACATTAATAGTTTCAAGACGAAGCATTTGTGACAAAAATGTAGTAACAAAGATCAATACCTTTGTCTTTTCAACTAAAGGTTCAACTTTAATCCTAAATGATTTGGAAGCAAGCTTAGCACGATAATCCTTTGGAAAAACATAGAGGACATCACCTTCATCTGAAACCTGTTAAACCCATCTTGAAAAAATTTGCAAATATGAATTCAAGAACTTCAAAGAGCAAGAAACAGAAGTAATAACACAAGAACAAATTCCACGCCGTAGTTATTTCAATATGGAGTTTTGAATTAGCTTCTCTTTGGAGTTTCTCCTTCTTCTAAGTGGATGCTAAATCACATTGTTTAGAATACCTCCAAGAAGCCATCGGTATCGGCAGCGAGAGCTTGAAGCGCCCTTTGAGCTTCGTACAAGTTAAGCCCAGCCTTGCTGGCCACGTCACCGATGGTAACCCTCCAGCCACACGTATCAACGGCCTCCATCGCTCGCTTCCTTACATCAGACGGCAGCTTCTCGCTCTCCACAACACTCCCGGGCCTAATCGCACTGCTCACATCAATGCTCGCCCTTATAACCGGAAAAGAAGCCCTAGAACTCGGAGATTTCATGAAAACCTCCGGAAAAATAACCGGTGCCAGTGCATGGATTCCGGGGAATGTCATGTGAGAAAACGGCCGTTTTAGAGTGAGGGGACGAAACGTGGGGGACACTGTGAGACATGCATATATTGAAGCCATTTTTCTTTCTTAATTTGGAGAATGTAGCAGAAGATTTACCGTGAAACAGCCCTTCAGCCGGCGACTGGATTGGAGTTTATAGATTTTGAGACGTCCGGTTTTGTGGGTAGCTTGGCGACCAAGGTCGAGGAGAAAATCATCTTTTATACCAAGGTACATACCGTACGAAGCACGAAATCCAGATCAATAAAAATTTTGCCAGTGTCAATTTTTTTTTTTTTTTTAAAATTAGGGGGAGGTATAAGCCTAAAGAAAAAGAAAAATAAATGTAAGTTAGTTTTGTATTTTTTTAATTATTGATAAAATAATATACTTTACAAATTTTAAAATAATACTCTTTATAATTTTTACATTAGTCTTGTTTCTTTTAAAGTAGATATATCAATTATATACGATTTACAGTTATTGAATTATATTTATGATCATATAATTATTTATTGAAATCATATATAATTTATTTTATTTTAATTTTATTATTAAAAATAATTAATATTTACTAAAATAATTAATAATTAATATTTAATAAATTAAAATTAATTTATAAATAAATAAATATATATCATACAATTGTTTAACAAAAACAAATTATAATCTTAAAAAATAAAAATTGTAGAATTGTAAGACCATAACAATTAGTCCTATAATCCTAATAACACATCCCTCTCTAACTCTTTTTTTTTTTTACCTTGATCACACATTGAAAGGATTTTCTTTTCTCAAAATCTCTCAAAACTCCAAATTCCCTTATCTCATAGATTAACTCATGGAAGGGCTAAATAATTCACCTTCACAGCCTCCAACTTGCTGGTGATTAAGGCGCCTAATCACCAGTCTGATGGTGGCGGAATTGGGGCTCATCCTCAATTTCCTAGAGTCTAAACTTGAGATAATTAAGTAATGAACAAATTGTTCGGCATTTTATTCTCACCATTTAGCTTCTACTACTAGATTTGTCCAATTAGTATTACTATTGTTATTATCATATTATGCTATCATATATATTACAAAAGGAGTGAACAATTGATCAAAATAACTGAGTTTTAACCTTTGTTAAGAAACTGTATGGCGAAGAAACAAGATTAGCAGACTATTTTGATGTGATTGCAGGCACTAGCAGTGGCGACCTGGTGACAGCCATGCTAACTGCTCCTAATGAAAAAATGGTTTTCTACCTTACCCATTGTCCTAAAATCTTCCTGCTAAAATTCATTACCTAGATTGCTGGAAGATCAGCTGGGCAATGGGGTGAGCTAGAAATCCTTTTATGTCTTTTTCAGGGCTGGTTTTTTTCGGTAGGAGCAGTTAGCATGGCTGTCCCCAGATCGCCAGTGCTAGTGCCTGCAGTCATGTCACAGCAGTCTGCCAATCTTGCTTCTTCGCCATCCAGTTTCTGAACAACAGATAAAAATCAGTTTGATCAATTGTTCATTCTTCGTTGCAACATGTATGAGCAAAATAATAATAATAATAATAGGTTTGTAAATGTAGATTGAATAGTTAGTATTTTTTAAAAATCAACATTGATATACACTAATTTTTAAGAAAAAATAATATAGTAATTTCGATTGTAAAAAAATCTAAAATCTCAACCTTAAATAAAGTTATTTTATTTAATTAAAATTCAATACAAAATTTAAAAATTCAACTCATTAAATTTTAGAAATTGATTATATATTTCTATATAATTAATTTCTAAAAGCTAAATTGTGAGAATAAAACACTTAACAATTGCCCACAACCTGAAGTTCAGACTCTGGAATGACTCTTCCACCATCAATACAGAGCATGGTGATTAGGCGCCTTCTGAAAGTTGGAGGTTGTGAAGTTGAATTATTTATGTTGGTTTTTCCACAAAGAAATGGAGAGAGAATCAGGAGGAAGATGACAAGCAGAACACTCGGCATTTCTGATTAATTCAACCTTTTGTACATAGAAAAAATTACAATGAAAAATTAAGATTTGACTTCTACTTTTTCCAAAGTTATGCTACCTTGTCTCCTTGTAAGTAGCCAATGGTATGACATATTAGTAAACAACAACAAAAAAAAAGGGGCAGCATATCAATACAAACTGAACTTCAAAACCAACAGCCTATTTCCTAAGTTACATTCAAAAAGCTAACTAAGCAATAGTTGCCCTGTTTCATTACTTTAGCCAGTCACCGTGCTGTAACTTCAAAAGTGTTGCTGGACATGTGTAACTTTGCTGTCACGGCTAAACTCAACAATTTATCCCTTCCATGAGTTAATCAAAGAGTCCTAATAAGGGAATTTGGAGTTTTGAGAGAAGTTATTGCAGTTATTGTCTTGTCAGGTTTGTCTTAACTTCTGAGCGGTAACTGGAGGTATAAACGTGTTTGTTTGATTACTCCAAAAAGGACATCTTTATGGCTGCTGACATTGTTTGTGATCTTTATTAGGATCAGATTGTGTTATTGATGAAGAAGTTAGATGAAGGAAATCACCATTAAGAGAGATTCCCTGAAAGATGACAGGCAGTAGAAGTTGTGATGCGGAACAGGTTGGGAGATATGGTGGGCTTGGGGATTTAGAAGTTGTTTAGGGTAGAATTAGCAAAATAACAGGAAAGATAGAGAATCCTAAGAGTCACCTAAAGAGAGAAGACTCATTAAGCATCACACCTAAGGTTGACAATCTCAGGTGAAAACTCTTGTTGCAAATTTCTGAATATTGGATTGACTACCATTGAAAGAAGTAGAAACTACTAAGACTTCTACTATAAATCTTATTCTAATTAGAAATACAACTTGAAATTTAAAATTTCTAATTCAACTAGGATTTAGATTCTTGATAAATAAAAATAGTAACTTCTAAGAATAAGTCTTAATCCTAATAAAAGTAGGAAAACTAATGATAACTACACTTACTAAAAATAATTACTTAAGAATCCTCTTTTCTTCAGGTTTGGGTTAGATACGAGCACAATGGCCCTTAGATGAGAGGATTTTAAGGGCAAAGACTATCACTTTCTGGAATAGCTTTTCAATTCTAAGGACCAAAGCAATTAGTTATGATAGTCTCACATGCATTATGGTGTTGTCTGCAATCCATTTTTATGATTTTTATTTTTTATCCCCAAATAGAAGTCTTATAAGCATAGTTGGCCCCCTACTTTTCAAAGCTAAACAAAGTTATTGTGCTGGTGATCTGGCTCTTTAGGTTGAAGACCATTACAGTACCTTATGATAGCATTCCAGTCAACGATCAGACCTCATGGTGGGAATGCTGCTGATAATGGAGTTTGAATGTGTCACCCCCTAGATGGACAAGAACTCTGTTTCAGCCTCCTAGCTCACATGGGTATTATACCACTATACCACTATGGTGAACATTTGTAACTACCATCCCAAATTGTAATGACCATAACATTATTTAACTTCTAACCTTGATTATGACATCTGAATTACCTTTTTCTCTCAATTTGCCTCTCATCTTATTGTAGGTTATCCCATTAAATTAGAAACAGGCCAAGTATTTCTTGAGTAGCTAAACAGGATGTGACAGGGCACTTTAGAGTAGTTTTTGCTCATCCAAATCATATGCCTGCGTACTCGGTGTGGAGGCTGACAAACAGACCTAAAGACACCCAATTTCTATGCATGTTATAGCTTATTACAACTTTTATTTCTTTTTCCTGGAAACTCCTGTTATGCTGTTAATAGCCTGTTTGGAGTTACATTTGTGTTTGATGACCTCCATTTGATGTGAGGATGACATAATGGAGCGTTCTCACTGGCTGTGCCTCCATCTGGGTAGTTAACTAACTGGAAGCTGCGTGTAAGTTTCTCTTTTGAAACCATCTTGATTTAGAATTATATCCCTGTTTCATTCATAAGTGTGTTGATTTCGATTTTAGTATCTTAAAAAACTCAAAAACAATACTTAATTTGTTCCCAAAACCAAAATGAGATGAATTGTATTACAAAAATCTTCTGAGAGGTTACTGCATGGAATTTGGATTGTTCATGTGCTCACTGCTCATTTACCATGAAGATCAGCTTTTGCTTCTTAATTAATTATATTTCTGCAAGACCATTCGAGGTGCTTCTTCTGAAGTTTGGTTTGATTATTGTTGATGTTCTTAAAAATCCATATGATTTCCAATGAAGGAATTCAAGAGCTTGTCTCAGGATGGTGTTGGAAAAATGGAGGAAATAAAGATGCCACACTGTCTTAGCTTCTAACACTATCTCAATCTTATCATGATTCACGCCTGACACACATAAATGAACAATGTCCCGAGTTTTTCTTCCACTGATTTGTGCAATATTACTGGGTCAAGTTGACTTTGTTATCAATTTATCTTTTAAATGAATCTTAATTATGGATATTAGCACTAAAATACCATAATGGTTGAAGCAGTGGCCACACCATCATAACCACAATTATTATGGACACAAAATGGGTGGGTATGCAAGTTGTTAGTCTTATTATGCATATGATTCAGGAGTAGTTTTAGTTCTAGCATAGGTTTTGCTTTATAGGTGCAAAAATTGTTATCATTCCTTGTTCTTTTACAAGACTTTTTTGGTGACTGTCCATTTGAAAAACCTCTCTTTTAGTGACTTGGCAGGGGGACAAGCACATTGAGTGGCTTACTTGTGTTTCTCCATCACCTTCACTGCTTTGGCATTCTCTAATAGAATAATTTTGCTGCACAAAATGCTAGCATACCTTTGTTTGGTGCAGAACGTCATTTGGCAAAAGGATAATGATACTCTAGTATGATATTAAAGCATTTTAAGATTGATTGTTGCTTGGAAATTCAATTAGTTCCTCTCTAACATATATTTTCTGAGTTGATGGGGCTTTTATTCTCCATTAGTATTGACTTATCTTGTGCAAGATCGATGTTCTTGGATTTCTCCACCACTATGTGGCCTAACCCATATTAGTAGTAGCAAAAATGGTGTTATAGGCCGTGATTTTATGAAATAAACATCCTCACAATTTGCTGCTTTTGTGAGAACAAGTTGAACAAGTGTCATTTTAGTATCTATAATTAGCATGTCTATTTGGTATGCTGAAGAAAGATAATTCAAAGTAAGTATGGTGATTTGTTTTTAATTTATTATGGTATACATGCTTTACTAGTCTACTTCAACTATGCTTTCTAATGCAGGCTTCCATCCTCTGCAATTATCATCACCATCTGCCATAACAGTCTTGCTTTCACTTTGTTGTTTGCTCTGAGCCTTAGAGATCATCTCATGAACTGAAAGTCCTTTTCTGTGAAGCATCTCCTGCAATTCTTGCTTACTGATCACCAGCTTAATCCTCACAGTACCAGTTCCTTGTTCATCATCCACCTCCGGAATTGAAAACCTCACCTTCTTTTTGACCTTTGAGGATGATGAAGGAAGAGGTATAAGATAGTATAAGTTTCCGGAAAATAGTTCTGCATCTGGCAGGAGATGCTGCAAGCCTGGAAAAGATTCAGACAGTGCATGACCTGAGAATTCTGACAACACTTGGTGAACTTTGATGGGTGCTTGATATTCCAGGATTTTTCCATCTGTTTTCATAACCTTGATTAGCTTGTCTTGCAAAACCAAGCAATTCCCCATGGCTATTACCTGTTTTTACTTAACATGATAAAAATCACTAGCATGAAAGAAGAATTTCTGAGTTGAAGGTATCAGTTCAGGAGGCAGAGAGGACCTGTATATAAGGAAGGCTGGTTATGAAAATGCCCTTATAATACCAATAATATTACATACATGCCACTCACCTCTTTCTGGAGCTGCTGGACCCCATTAGGTTGATTTTAGCTGGCGTGGAAGCTGGACTTCAAAGTAATCAGCATTTCTTCAGTCATCCATTTTAACATCTCAAAGGTAGAACATGATAGTTACCCTGTGTGTGTGTCTATTGATATCATTTTATGAATTAACCCATTGAGTTTGTGATAAATGAATCAGCTCAGACGACACGTGTTCCTAGCATTTGGATTGTAAGTGGATTTTGACAGGATCCAATTTTTTTACAACCAAAGATTAGCCAAGATCCAGTAGGACCACCAAGACCAGAAAGTGTTTGGCCATTCTGGAATGTGGATGCAGCACTATCATTGAATCCACATCTGCAACATTGCCAGCATCCCACGGTAAAAACGAGGAAAACAAGATTGCCTAAACACTCCTGTAAGGTTGGTAAATCAAGAAATCTCTATCCTGTTATCCTCTTTTTTTTCATCATCATATTCATTGTTACCATAAGGGCAGTTGTTAATTCTTAATTGTTATTGCTTATCCTTCTTCCTTTAACACAAAAACATGCATAAAATTAACTCCAAGTGGTTCTTTCCTAAATAGAGAGTCAAAAGACTTTGATTTCAACCCAGAATGTTTCTTGAGTAATCTAGAAGATCAGAATTTTAAGCCCTCTAACATTTTTAACTGTAAAATTTTGTCTTTCTTTTTTAAAGTATTGGGCTTCAAGTGGATAGTGTCCTTTTCAATCTGCATATATAGATATAATTGTGATCATATAACTAATTTATGAACTTAAGTTAGGCCCTCAAATTGAGAGTCGTTTATGACAAGTTGGTGGTCCAGTTGGAGAAACAAGGGCAAGGATAGGTAGTTTCAGCAGGCCTTAAATTTGAACCTTTCCAAATGGCAGAGTTGTAGGTTTGTGAAGAAATGTCATTTTTTTTTGCCGGAAAGGAATGCATGAAAACGATTGAGACCAACTTGGGATAAGATCGGGAATAATGGAGAAAGAGAAGTATGGAAGAAAAGAGTTGCTTAGTGCTGATTGTTGTATGATGTCAAACACGCATGCAATTCTTTAGGTAGTGGGAAGTAGAAATTTAGCCCCTCTTTTGGAAAAACTCTATTGAAGAAAGCAATATAAACAGGGACTTAGGTGAGGAAATTCCCTAGTAACTTAATAAAAGGAACATTAAGTTTAATGGCTTCGTGCTGGTAACTTTTACGTTCGATTACTATGGAAAATCGAAAGTGGGAATCAACCATTCATTCTTGTTTGGTACGTCAGGAGTGCTAGACATTAGTTTAGGTTTGAACTCCTGACCTTAATTCTAAATGAAGGCTTTTAGTTAGTCAAAGGAAAGAAAGCACCATATAATTATTGTTGGGTGGACATTTTGTATGGTTAAATAATTAAATACCTAAATTGAGTTAATATATTTATTTTTTGTTGTAATTGCTTATTTTAAGGGATATTGTCAATATTTTGATTTGCAAAGAGACCGATAATATTTATAATTAAGTTTCTTGTTTTGCAATTCAGATTACACAATACTTTTTTTTGTTTATAGTTTATAATGATAAAAACCATCCCAACTAAGATATTGGCAAACCATCATTTTGTTGTGGGTCTGAAGATGTGCATAAGAGACAGGCATATTACTGCTGCGATCAGGAACCAGGGTCTCTTTTCCTCTCTCCTAACCAGGTGTACAAATTGATACAGCATGCAAAGAATGGACACCGGTGATCCACCAGCACTGGTGAATAATACATGTAAATAAGTAAGAAAAGAGATGCAACTGGAAACAAAGATCATAACATTGAAAACACTCATAAGTTATCAGTTGAGACATAAATTACATAATTATTGCTAAGTTTTTCACAAACAC
>BPVZ01000131.1:420011-431204 GCA_020521535.1 Rubroshorea leprosula | reverse complement strand
AAAAGAAATATAAACTTAATAAAAGCCCAAGCCCTGAACACCTTCTTCAACTTCTGATTCCAAAAACACATTTTTCCTGCAAAAGCCCAAGAAACGGGAACCTCCATTCTTTGATATCCGAATCCTGGACTGGATACCGAACCCAGCTGGCTTCGAATAGCAGCAGTCCAACATATCAGAGGCAGATGGCTTTGAATAGCAACAGTCCAGAACTTCATATGGATTTGGTAGCAACAATGTGGCTTGGTAGCACCTTAGCAGTCCACTCTAAGTCCAACAGCACAGCAGAGAGTAGTAATGCAGTATGTAGTTCAAATCTGGCACAAAGGTGAAAGACTGAAAGTAAGGGCAAAACCGCAAAAGGTGAGAACTGAGAAGGGCAGAAGGGAGAGAAAGGCAGAAGGGAGAGAAAGGTTGAAGGACAATAATGGAGGGAATGGGATCTAAGATTCTTGAAGAAGACTAGAAGAGTGCAGACGTCAGAGCCACAAAAGGGTAGAGAGGGGAAGCCGGGAAGGGAGGAAGGTGATAGTGATGAGAAATGAAATGAATAAGGGTTAGGGTAATAGGTTTAAATGGTTAATAATGGGTTGAGTTAATTTTTATAAGTTGAGTTAGGTTGGGTTAGGTAAAATTAAATTAAGTTTAATTTTGATTACATTGATTTGAATTTGAATTTAGGTTTGAAGGTTAAAAATGAAATTAATATACATATTTTTTTAATTTTTGCATGAACAAGAATCTCTACAAGTTCAATGAAGCAGGAAAAATTTCTCATGAAATTTTACCGGGGGAGGAGGAAAATGCCTCTATCATTGTCTTGTGAAGGAAAATATTTCTCTTTGTCCCATCCCCGTGATAGGGATCTCCATAGGTCCCATGAGGATAGGGAGATATTGCTACCACTAACGTGACCATTTAGGGATGAGAATTTCGCTTGATCTCCGCAAGAATCCCCGCTACAGTGGGACGAGAAAGAATGTTCTTTTGGTATGCTGTGAATAGAGTATTTTCATTTTTTACAAAATTTTATGAGAAATTTTTCTTCTCATGTGATGATTCCCATTCTTAATGAAAAATTAAAAAAAAAAAATTATAGAACTAAATTTTATTTTTAAAAATTAATTTTTATTTTTAAAAAAAGTTTTTTTTGTGTGAATTATACTTTTTTATGTAGTTTAATATTAAAATTAATAAATTATGCTTAATAAAATCGTTTTTCATGTCTCCGTAGACAAACTGCATAAAATAGTGCAATATTTGTATTGAAAATATCTCTCTTTTTCATATAAATTAATCTTAAAAATATAATAAGTACATTTTTAAATACAAATTTAAAAAATTTATAATAATAATAATGATAATAATAAGAGGTATAGGGTAGTAATTATAGCATTATTTAAAAAAAATAACCAAGAGATAATCTTTTGTAATATTTTTTTATATAATTTTACATATTATTTAAATAATTAATTTTTTATTTATTTAAAACTTATAACATTAAATATATTTATTCATTTAAAACTTATAACATTAAATATATTTATTCATTTAATAATATGATATATAAAAATTATATTAAAAAATATAAAAAAATTATTTGTATATTAGTGTCCCTTTAAAAATTTAACTTATTAATGGGTTAAGGGCCATGTCCGCACCCGATTAGCCAGCATGCCGTTAACAGATGTACTAAAATTTGTCCGTCATGGTTGAGTTAAAGTTCTTTTTTTTTTTTTTATTAGTTACATATAATATACTATTTGAATTCAAAATATTTTACTTTAACTAAAAAGATATTATCATTGAATTATTTAAATAATTGATATTATAATTAAGTTAAGTTAAAATATAAAAAAAGTGCAAATTTTAAAATAAACATTAAAAATATGCAAAATTATAAAATTTAGGGATAAAAACTGATATTTAACTTTATTTTAATTCCAACTACTACTTGGATTAGAACTATCAACATATAAAATTTATTTTAGTTCTATTCCCTTTTGGATTAGAACTATTAATATATAATTTTATTTGTGTAGTAATCCATCCTGAATTATAACAAGAAACTATATATAATAGCTTGTTCTTCTTCCAAAAAGGGTTTTGCCAATCTTCGGAAAGGAATTTGGGAGTTAGATGATCTCGATCGTGGGGTAACTTCGCTTTTTGAAGATCATCCTGACTTAATCAAGGAGTTTCAAAGCTTTCGAATGTATTGCCAGTCAATTTCTGGAGTTGTGGACTACCAACTCAAGCAATCATGGATTTCCTTTTGCATGATGGTCCAGCAAAGTCGCAGTTTTGAGCAATGCGTAAATTTCTTGAAACCCAAGAGGGTTGAGAATTCCTTGAGAAAAATACCCTAATGGGTTTGCCGAATCGGAAAAGCCAATGAAGAAGAGGAAGGGGAGTCATGAGGTTGAATCGGAACCAGAAAAGAGCAAGAAGAAGAAACGCTGCACCCCCTGCTATGAATTCCTACCGGATTATGACCCTAAGGCGGCGGATTCTGACTCTGAGACGGTGGTTGCAACTCCATTAGAATTCGAAGATAGTGATCCCAGGAAAGTACTGAATTCCACCTTAGTCTGTGTCCAACAAACAGAATATGCCTCTAGACCACCGAAGCTCCAAACACCACAAGAAAAGGTGATGAATGAAATCGAAGACGATCTGTTCCAATTGGATATGACATTGGCATGGTTTGGCTCTGCAGCTGAGAATATGGAGGAAATTTTGAAGGAGAAGAGGGTGGGAGGTACTGGTATCAGAGAACGTCTTACCACCATGAACTGGAGGTGCATTGAAAACCTGTATAAAAAATGTCCTGATTTTCTAGAGTCTTTGTCTGAAAATCCAGTTGTGTGTCTGCCTGTCCTATCAAAGCAACTACGGCGGAAAGAAGAGGAGCTGAGGGAGATGAAAGAAGAGAAGATGCAGAAGATTCCTGGGGCGTTGGAGGAGAAGAAAGAAGAGTTGAAGCGGCTTAACTCGGGCCTATCCTGCTCGGTTTGCCGAGTTTCCCTTGGGATTATGCAGGGAGTTGACTGTATATGTTTTCTCTAGGGATTATGCAGTGTATTGATTGTACAAGTTTTTCAAAGTCTTTAAAGTTTAAACCCTTTATTGTATAGAGCTACTCTTGATTAGATTAATGCCATTCTATTTTTCATTAAATGTCTCCTGCTTTGCCCATGATTAGAACGTAAAACCAAAATAGCATTCATTCAACTTTTGACAAACCGATCTTTCACCAAAAAAAAAAAAACTTTTGACAAACAGATCCAAAAAGTTAAGACTTTTACAACAACTCTGCTTTGTTAAGATGTGATACATGCCGTTCCTCTCATTTGTGGTCAAATAAAGAAACTAAGAAACTATAAGGTTTGCATTACACCAATTGCGAGTAAGCTCACCTGTCAGTGCCGCTATGCCTTTACCCACTCAAGCTACCAGAAATTAACTTAGTATGGATTATACCGGCTGCGTCCTCGGCTACTATCACCGCCACCGCGCCTTCCTCCACTTGAGCTACCACTAGCACCTCTGCCACGGTGAGATTGTGGTGGTGGGGTGTGAGGTTGCACTCCAGGTTGTTGTCTACAGCAAAAAAATAAATAAGATCAACCGTACCCTGCACGCTCTAGGAAGTGAGATATGCCACAGGCCCTTGGCCAAGTGCTCTATTTAGACATTTGGTGGAGCAAAACTCAATTACAACTTAATGCACAAAGAGGGGACTATGACCATGTTCTAATCTCTAATGCTTATCAGAGTATTACAAAGGAAGGTGATAATAGTAAAAAAAATCTCATTAACATGCCATAGTCAACGGACAATACATATGGTGATTGGTTACCATTGACCATTAGAAGATGTAAAACACATCTTGTGCAACTAGATAATAGAAAAACAAAATGGATAGAACTTACAGTACATATCCAATCCTTCCATCAGGCAAAAGCATTGGCATCATTGCCATTCCAGCAGGAGTTGGTCCTCTGCCATAGATCATTGGCTGCAATATATTAACAACAATATCAGATTATCAGCAAAAGATATAAACACTTCTATGTCAATCCCAACTAAAACCTTCGTAAAGACCAACAACAAATGAACAAATCAACAAACATGATTTCAACTCCTAAAATGCCCCCAAGGACTATAATGAACTAAAATCTTTTCTTCGAAAACTTTCTTTCAACAATATCCTTTCTCACACTGACTCCATGAACAATAGCAATGATGAATAATGAAGACAAACACCCAAGCCTTCATGATCATATCTGCAGGCAAGAATTTGTTTTTCAGTTTTTGAAAGGCATCTTACCTGTCCAAAGCCTGCATGACCATATCCTAAGGCACTTCCCACTAAACCATATCCAAGTTGAGGTGGGAAGGTTGGATTCATGGATGGCTTCTGCAAATTAGATCCTCCCGAAGACTTTTGATCCGCTTGTGGCTTTGCAAGAGAACACTCCAAAACTTGACCTGTCAATGGAAGAGATTAGAATTATGCCCATCAGCATGCTGAAATAGGGAACTAACCGAAAGATAGGAGCCAATCCTACCATCAATTTCATATTTCTCAGTGTTCTTCAATGCTTTCATTGCAGTTGACCTCTCTGCAAAGTGTACAAAACCATATCTGCTGTTTTCTTGTCCTGGTTTTGCAGGTGGAAGGACCACTTTTGTGATCTTTCCATGATGTTCAAACAGCTCCTTCAGGCGATCCTGAGTTATATCTTTTGGTAAATTCTTGATATACAATGCCTTAACCTGCATTAAATGACAATCATCATGAATTAACAACCTTTATATATAAAAAAATGCTGCAATACA
Source organism: Rubroshorea leprosula (assembly GCA_020521535.1). Lineage (NCBI taxonomy): Eukaryota > Viridiplantae > Streptophyta > Magnoliopsida > Malvales > Dipterocarpaceae > Rubroshorea > Rubroshorea leprosula. The sequence continues at coordinate 426,359 of BPVZ01000131.1, read as the reverse complement.
ATTTTAATTTAGTCTGCAAAAATTTTACTGTAGACAATGATTCACATAAAAGTAAAAATTTTAAATTACAAAGTTAAGATTCCCAACTATGATTATCCTAATCTTCGCTAACAAAGGAGACATATCTAACCATATTGTTAACAAGTTAAAATTAAAAATAAAAAAAGAATGTTCCTCAATAAAATACAGAACATTAACAAATCATGGTCTGAAGGGTGTTTGACGCACACATATATTCTCTGATACAGCGAGAGGGGGAAAAAGTGCATCAGAAGCTAATAAATTCCAGGATATCACCCAAATTAGCAACAGTGAATGTAGAATGAAAACCTGAGAAGAAGCAGAAGAATCTGAATTCCTAGGATCAGCCCAGCTCACAGTTGGAGCATTATCATCAAGCTTAAAGGCTGGATTAGACATCTTCTGTCTAGAGTATTCAGCACATGCATGATTATAATACTCAATGAAAGCAAACCCCCGGTTCCGGCTGGAGTTCTGCGGATCCTGTCTTGTTAACAAATTTATCAGAAATCATAAAGTAAAAAAGACGAGGGCACAAATGAGGAATTGTTGCTACAGAAGTACAAACAAATAGATCAACACTAAAGACCTAGCAGCTATAACTCCAGATAGCAGTAAATACCAATTGAGGAGAATAAAACACACAAACCTTCAACAGTTCAATAATGGTAACTCCAGGACCAATTCCAGTAACAACCTTCCTCATATCCTCCTCCCCCCAATTTCGAGGGACATTACCAATGAATAACTTATGCTTTGCTTGAGATGATGAGCATCTGATCCTTTTCCCCTGGAAAGAAGTAAAAAAGACAAAAATCACCTTAGCAACTCTCAAGAAAGCCTTCAAGTATAAACTTCAAATGACAATAACATTAGCATGAGAAATAGGCATGATTCTTGTATGAGTATCTCAATTGGCTTGAAAAATCAGTAAAAAAGAGTAATAAAACTGAAAATGGATCAGTTATTAAGCCAAAAAGGAAAAGGTGCTTCTATTACCTTTAGCTCAGAATTATTCAGCTTCTCCATAGCCTCAGATGCCAACTCTTTAGTTCTGAAGGTCACAAAAGCATAACCTTTGGCCTCACCTGAATCCTTTCCCTTCATTATCCTAACCTGTGGTCAGCATGGTTAACTGTTGTCAATCTAATCATAAATAACAAGACAAATACTGGATATCAAGTAGCAACATATCTTACCTCTGTGACTTCTCCTATAGATTCACAAAAGTTTCGCAAATCGTCTTCAGAAGCATCATGAGGAATGCCACCAAGGTAGACCTCTGATCCATGAGGAGGAAGCGTAAGAAGCTCCATATGCTTCTTTTTTTCATCTTCTTCTCTCTCCACAACTTCCGTCTCCTCATCATGATCAGCAACCTCAGTGTTCTCTTCCTCCTCCTCTACCTCCTCTTCCACCTCTTCTTCTTCCTCTTCTTCTTCCACTTCTATCTCTTCCTCTACTTCTTCATACTCAACCTCTTCCTCTATCATCTCCTCATGATCATTGTCTTCATCAAGGTTCACCTGTTCTTCTGACTCCACAGGCTTCTCAGATGCACTTGAACCAGCATTTTCCCTTGTCCTTGGCATTTTATGTATCTAATATAGAAAGCTTGCAAGGCAACTGTGGAGAGAGCACAGAAGCCAGAAGCATTCACAAAAGAAAGAGGACAAATGTTGAAAGGAGGAAACAAAATGAGAGGCCAAATGGAGTTGCAGAATAAGAATTTGGATTGAATCCTTGCCATGGCTTCAAAGAGTTGCAATGTGAATGATTCTCAAATCTCAACCAAGGGACCACAAATAGCAATAATAGTAAATAGAGACAGGCAAGAGAGTTTCGAATGATAATAAAGAGGACTGTGATGTTTGTAAGTGATAAAACAAATGAAGCAACGAATTTCTCAATTTAAGAAAATAGATATGGACAAGTTCCAACAACGGGCACTAAATGTTTTAACTATGTATATCTGGCAAGATGCATTCAACAAAAAGGGAAAAAAGGAAAAAAAAATAGAAATGAGAAATCAAACTAAAATTGGAAATCATAAAAGAAATAATTTCAATGCAGTAAGAGAATCCACGGAAACAGCAACATAAAGGAGGGAGAAATGAGAATAAGAATATGCATCATTTCCACCATAATCAGACAAATCTAAATCATATAAAGAAAGCAGTAGCAAATGACAGTCATTTTCTACAAGGCATGCCCATCCGATACATCTTCAACAACTAGTGGCACCCCCATGCATTCAGAAGCTATCAAAGAGAAACCATCAAACGCAAACAGAAGGGAAAAACAAAACATTGTTTCTCTTAAGCTTTTCTTACTTCCCAACCAACAAATTAGTAGATATACAGTAGTTTAATTCGGCATTACACCAGAACACTGAATTAAAAAAGAAAATAAACTTACAAGTTAAAATAACCCTCTTTCTCCTGCAGTACTTGTACAACCCACTAATTGCTGCACCCAAACCCAGCCCAGAATCAAACTAAGGTGACCCTTCAACAACTAACTAGGATTCAGGAACTTCTACTTTCTTGTGTTCATCTGATTTTTTTTTTTTTTTTTAAGGATTTTAACATTTCATTCGTAGGCACACTCGCCCGAGGCGTTTTAGCAATTCACCCATAGAAAACAACCCCATTAAAAAAAAAAAAGAAAAAATTGGGGGTCCTTCGAATTAGAATGAAAGATTCTATTTGGGGAACTTCAAATCGAAAAAAGGTAAACAATTGAAGAAATTCATTTTAATTTCAATGGCGAGAGAAACTGAATACTACAAATTGAATGCAATGTAAGAGGAGAAATCAGAGGGTTTCGAAGGGGAGAGTGAAAGAGAGAGTACCGAAGTGGCGAAATGGAGAATGAGAGCAAATCTACGCAGCGAATTGCTTCGGTTGTTGCTTGTCCAAACCCTAATTTTTTTCAGCGTCGCCGCTGCCTCGCTGGAAAAAGGGGAGACGGAGAGAGAGTTTCAAGTTCTATTCGCGGGGACTCGCGGCTTTGATTCGAGTTAGGTTAAAATAACTAATTTAATCCCACAACTTTTAAATTTATATTAAAATTGTCTTCAAATTTTAAAAAATATTAAAATTATCTTTAAATTTTTATTTTTGTATTAAAATAGTCTCTAAACTCTAATCTAGTATCAACTTAATACTTAAACTTTGAAAATAAGTACTAATTTAGTCTTTTAATTTTGATTAGAAGTTCCAATTTGATCACTCAATTTTAATTACATATCAATCTGATATATAATTGAAAAAATATTATAATAATAAAATAGGATTGTTTCATTTTATATATTATTAATATTTTAAAAAAAGCTAATTTTATGAGAAAATAATGGGTCATGTGGGACTTTTATTAATTGAAGGACTATTTTAATATTAAAAATTAAAATTTAAAAACAATTTTAATACTTTTTAAAATTTAAGAGTAATTTGACACAAATCTAAAAATTAAGGGAGTAAATTGACATTTTAACCTTCAAGTTAATCTCCTTTATAAGGCACGTGAACTATGGCGGCGTGGCGTACTGGCCTCCCTAACTTACGATTTCTATTAAATAAATAAATAAATAAATAAGGACGACCCAGAACTCTTTGGTTTTTTTCTTTTTTTCTTTTTTTTTTTTCATTCATTAAAAATAAAATAAGTAATATTAAGTTCAAGTTGCATTACATACGAGTGAGGTGGGATAAGAAATAAAAAATAATTATTTGAAAAAGTTTATATTAAAAAAATAAGGTATATTAAGAGGATTTTTTTCTTATTTTATATTCTAACATTTCAATATTTAAAGGTTTAAATTTTTATATTAAACATATTAAATGTGAATAATAAGATAACAATTAAAATTTTAAATTTTTATATTACAAATTTTAAATACAAATAATGAGGGTGAGGAGTATGTCACAATTGTAAAAAGAATGTCCTTACAAAATTTGGTGATATTTGGTATCCCACTTCTAAATTTTACATAAACAAAACAAGACGTGACATAAACAACTCTTTTTGCGGGTATACTATCACTCCTTTGATAATTAATTTTTTTTATTAATTTTTTTGTTTTTGATAATCAGGTTTAATCTCAATTAATTTAAAAATTAAAATTAAACAGTATCAGACCTCAAAAATGATGAAACTCCCCTAACACTTATTTCTTTATTTATAAAACTCAAATTCAAAATTTTATTTAAGAAAAATTAAACTCTTTTCACTTTAATTAACAAGTAGTTAGTTCTTAATAACTAATTTGAATTGCATATTTATTACCGTATGCTAAGTATTCAGTAGATTTATATTAACAAAAAAATAAGTATAACTTTATATTATAAAAAATTAGTTAAAAAATTTTTAAATTATATCATAAAATTTTATTTAAAAAGTTAAAATATTTTAATTTTTTTGGGTAAGAATAAAATTATTTTAAATTTTTATAATATTTTTTTTGGGTAAAATGTGAATTTATTACCAAAGTCTATACAAAGCAGCTCTTTTTGGTTAAGGTTGCTATTAATGTCAGTACAAAAAATGAAATAACTTCTAAACTAAAGTATGTTCAAACCTTAGCTGTACATAAAGTTTCCAATCCCAATTAAGCTGTAATTTTCCTTGACATAGGAGAAGACCTTTCCTTTACAAACCCCGATACTTTGACTCGAACATCCATTTGAATCATATCAATTATTGTAGAAGGAGATTTGTATAGCTGTCTATGTATCCTACTGTTTCTTTCAATCCATATATGATATATTGATGCACACCAAGCTAATTTAAGAAGAGAGCTGTACAATGCCTTATGTTTAACTCTCTTACATAACCAATCCAAAGCATCTTGCCAAATGCAGGTTAATGGGATTTCCAGCATAGAAGAAATCTTTTCCCAAATATGAGTAGTGTAGGGACAGGAGAAGAAGAGATGGTTCTTAGTTTCACTTGAATTCCCACATAGCACACAAGTGTCATCAATGGAAGAAGACCAATTCTTCTGCCTGGACCTGGTAGCGAGTCTATCTAATATAGCCAACCAAGCAATAAAACTATGTTTGGGAATAGAATTTGAGTACCAAATGAGTCTAAACCAGTAACCAGGGTACCTTAGATCTTTTTTCCCTAAAGAAGTTCCAAGTAGCACCTGTTCGAAAAGAACCTAATGGAGAAGCCAACCAAACAACTTGATCCTCCATATCCTGAATAGGATATAACATTCCACACAAAGCAATTTGAATCTGTAATAGTTTAGAGGACCTAGCTGGAGGCCATTTCCAATAATCCCCTTGGATTACATGAGACAATTTTGCTTGAGAGGGAATGGCTGCATCTCGTACAATTTTCTGCCCATATGCTTCAATCAGAGGTCCCTTGGGATGCCAAGAATCATACCAGAGAAAAATAGTGTCACCTTTACCAACTATATGCTTCACCATAGGTCTAGCATATGTTCTAAGTTTTAGGATTTTTCTCCAGCTCCAAGTAGTGTCTATAGGAATTCCTATTGACCAAAAACTCTTTTCTTTAAGTAGATATGTTTGCACCCATGCCACCCAAAAAGAGCTTGCCTTGGTGAAAAGTAGCCAAATGAATCACAAAATGCAAGCCATATTCCAAATATGCAAAGGTTTCAAGCCTAATCCTCCTTCCATCTTTGGTTGACATACTATTGCCCAACTTACCTTGGCTCCTCTTACATTAGCTGCTCTACTTTTCCAAAGAAAAGCATTGCAAATTCCCTCCACTGATTTAATTACTCTTTTTGGTAGAATGAAAATAGAACACCAAAAATTTGTTATGCTCTGAAGAACAGATGAAATAAGCTACAATCTTCCTGCAAATGACAGATATCTAGAAGTCCATGAACTGATTTTCTCAGTTATTTTTGTGATGAGAGGCTTTAAAGTAGCATATGTTAGTCTTCCAGTTATAAGTGGTACCCCAAGGTACCTAACAGGAAGGGTTCCCACTTTGAAGCCATACAAATCAGCTAGCTCCCTTATTTCATTAGGTTGCGTTCCACAGCAAAAAATTTCTAACTTAGGGTAGTTCACCTTTAAACTTGTGGCCAAATAAAATTGTCTCAATATAGAATCAACAGCACTTATTGCTCTCATTGAACCGTCGGTGAATACTAGTAAATCATCTGCAAAGCATAGATGAGTCAGTCCAACATTACTGCATTTTGGATGGAAAGGTAATGTTCCTTCCTTGGCTGCTTTGTTGAGCATCCTTGATAAAACCTCCATACAAATGACAAAAAGGTATGGTGATAAAGGATCACCCTGCCTTATCCCTTTCTTACCAGGAAAATAGCTTTCT
>BPVZ01000131.1:391649-406255 GCA_020521535.1 Rubroshorea leprosula | reverse complement strand
TTAATCATGGATTCTTTATTAATTAACTACGCTATTTCTTTTATATCAAAGATTAGACCAAGGGTTCCGAATGAGGTTTACAAAGCTTTTCTCTAGTGTTTTGCCAATCTTCGGAAAGGAATTTGGGAGTTAGATGACCTCGATCATGAGATAACATTACTTTTTGAAGATCATTATGATTTAATTGAGGAGTTTCAAAATTTACGTAAATTTCTTGAAACCCTTTCATGAATTTGGCGATGGAAATATCGAAAGATTTGATTTTAAGAAGGGGTTTGAGAATTCCTTATAGTTAATTAGTTATAATTGGGAATATAAAAATATTTTTAAGTTAAATAGTTAAAACTGCTTCTTTATAATTTCGAGTAGATTTATTATCATCTTATGTGATATATAATCTAAAACTAACTAATAATGAATAAGGATATATTTATTTATAGGGTTCAAAAAATTTAAAAGCATTTTACTTAACTGATGTGGGATTTTCCCATATCTTAATTGTCTAGAATTTTCGTTCGTCACAATTTATAGGATATTTTGTTAAATAATTTCGACCGTTATTAATACTTTCACTTTGCATGCATTTTTAGGTAATATACTTTTTAGGTTAAATTTCATTTTAGTTTCTTAATTTTGGTACAAACTCTTGATTCTATTCCTAAAGTAAATAAATCCTTGTTTTGATCCATAAAATAGCAGACTAGCCTATAACACCATGTAGACAGCACATGTCCTCTCTCACACAAGCCATCCAACAATTAAAGAAGCAATTGTTACACTCATGTAATTGTATAGTTGAGAGATTTATTACAATCTTGAGTTGAGGGGTTCACATGCAAAGATTTAACTAGTTTAAGGGCTCAATCAATATCTTTACCCTTTAAGAGGAGAAGTTGGCTCAGGGGCACCAAGGGATGGCATGGCCTAGGGATGTCAAGGCGCTCCGTGGGCATTTTTTATGGGTGGCAAATTTTTTCCTCTATTCTGTTCTTTACCAATTAATATCAAACTATAAATCTTTTAGTTTTTTATATATAATTAATTAATAATATTTAATTACAATTAATAAAATTTTAAAATCAATTAGTTAAGACAGCTCCTAAAATGTTGAAGCAAAACAAGTAATGAGTGATATATTTAGCAAAATACTTCATACAACTTATCAAGTAGCAGTAAATTATAAAGCAGAGGGCATAAACTCCTGAAAGCATATTCCATGTTTCAAAGATAAACCATCATTGCAGAATATGAAAACAAGAGCTTATAAATTCAACAAACTGAAAATAAGCTAATGGCAAACAAAATTAGAAATAGTATGCACAGCTCTTCTGGGCACATAAATAATATTACCTGGATTGGTTCAATCAAGAAAACCAACGATGTTACAAAAGAAACCAAGCTACAGCCATCAATAGAACCACGTGAAAACACTAGGGATCCAATACAAATTACAAACAATGACCCAAAATAGATCATCTGTACAATCTGTGGGATGAGTGCCTTCATTTTCTTCTTTCCCAAATGTGCAGATAGATCTGCATATGCAAGCCGTTGAAATCTTGCATATTCAGATGACTCAGCATTGCTTGCTTTCACAAAGAGAATGGCTGGGAAGACCTGTCACACTAGCAATGCATTATATAAATGCAACAACCTAATAACTGAAACAGTATAATAGCTGGGGACTAAATTCAACAATTGGTACAAGCATGGAATGGAACTCTATTGTTGGCCTAAAACAGAGTCAGAAGACCTAAGAAAACATAAAAAACACACCTCATTAAGGTAAGCTGCAAGGCTTGCAATGCTTAGACGTGCCTTCTTTGATATCTTTCGAAGCCTTTCACCAAAAAAGGCTATGACTAGAGTCATACATAGAATCACCTAGCATTCCATCATACAGAACATACACTTCCCAGATCAGGAATACTTCAAAATAATCAAGGACAGCTAGAATAAATAATCAAATGAAGAATTTGAATCTATTCACTTACTATTGCAGAAATAAACGAAAGGGTAGGACTGATAACCAACATCTGCCTCGCCATTGCTGATAATTGCAGTGTACTAGGCACTATAGTCTGTCCTAAAGAAAATAACAATTTAACATTTGGATGATCAAAGAAAAGAAAACGTATAATAACACTTCCTAGCAAGCATTCCAAATTACATACGTTTAAAAGTGAATAAACTGTATCAGCAACATCCGAGGCCTCGGCAGAAATCCTATACGCGATATCCCCAGAGGATACCCCGCTGTCCCCTTCAAAAAAAGCCAACTCCCTCTCCAAAACCTTTTCAAAAACGAAAACCCTCATTTGATATACCGCACTTAGCGCAGCATCCCACAAGAAAGCTTGCTGCCAGTAACCCGCAACCAGCCTCGCCAGCACCAAAACACCCAGCAACAATCCCTGATCCCGCAAATTACCAATGCAAACATTATTGTTTAAGTTGGAAGACAAGGACCCAATTCTGGGAACGATGTGGGAGAGCGAGAGGACAGAAATGGAGCTACAGAACCAGCCAAGAAGGATGGATCGGTGCTGGGTTTGGAGAAAGGGCTTAACTTTGAGAAGGGATTGCGCGGTTTGGGCAAGTGGGTTCTCATTTTGGCTTCTGGGTGTCCAGTTTTGGAGGTTAAAGAAGAATTTCGTGGAATTTAACGGCTTGAATTGGGATGGAAAAGAAAGTTTCGAACAGTGGGAGAATTGAAGGGTTGTGGGATTGCGTTTGGGGTTGAAGCGGAGGGAGGAAGATGGTAATGGAGAGGGGAGGGTCAGGTGGAGGAGAGGCATCTTGCACGGAGGATGGAAATGGAAGGTAATGGCATTTTCAAGAAGAAACCAGAGCAAGTCGTTTCCAAATACAGGGGACGGGGGGAAGGAGAAACCGAAGAGTGTTATTTGGAGCGAAACGTGGTTAAATGGTCGGGCTTCAGATTGTGTCCCAACTTCCAACGGTCCATTACGTTATTCTGAATATGGGCCATCAGGCCCATGAATCTTTTTTTCTAAGGTGATTTCTTTCTCTTTTCATCTTTTCAGCTAGTATATCTTATAAATTTGGTGTACTGTTTTCCAATTTAAATTATTTTAAATTAAAAAATAGAAATTATTTAATGGATGAGGGTCTAATATTAAGGGGGTTTTCTTTTATCAAATAATTAATATTTTATATTTTAATATAATTTTAATTTTAAAATACTTTCTTGTTATAACTTCATAGGGGTAATATCCTTTTAAGTTGGATAAGTTAATTAACCGTTAGACTCCTACAATACAAGTAATTAACTTCCTCATGTACCAAAATTATATTTTCACTGAGTTTTCTCTCCTTTAAAAAAAAAATACTTTAATAAGTTTCATTTGATGAGAAAATTTTATAAAATTTTTGTTTTTCAAGTAAATATGAAAAATATGTAGTTTTTATACTATTTTATTAAAAATATTATGTAAATTTATATATTAAATTACGGTACAATCCTACCTAAAAAACTTTTTTGAAAATTTATTGTACTAAACTTTTTTTCTTATATTTATTTTTTCATATTTGGAATAAATAATTCAAAATTGGAACTACCATGGTAATTACTATATTCCACGTGGTAAAACAAAAGATGATTATTTCTTTTTCTTAAATCTCTCCTTTTTTTTGCCTTTCAACTTTTGAACTTCACTGTTGTAATTTGAAAATGAATTTTTTAATACAATACTAAAGAGATAGACTAAGTTTCTTAGGAGCTTCGAAATTTGTTTCCTTGTGTGTTGGTTGTAGGTTGTAAATAAAGGTCACGTATTCATCTTACCTTTCTTACCTTTATTATATATGAACGTTACGTCTCGATGTAAGAATTGGATTCAGGAGTGGGTCATGTACACACCTACTTTCGTTGGGATAGTGGCAATATCCTGCCCCTAGAAGACACACACATATATTCCTATATATATATATATTGAGTGTTTATATGTGAATAAAAAAAATTATATCAAAAGTTGAAAGTAAAAGAAATTAATTTATATATTATAAGAGTTATGAACTTAATAGGATAATTTTTTAGATATATTTAAGGTGATATCTTCACATGTTGAGCCCTTACTTAAGTGTTATTACTAATTCAATTATTCAATTTAACAATATAAATTGTATTTTAAACTCTCAACAATACACCCCCACGTGTTCGTTGTTCGAACCCAGTAAGAAACTTACCTCTGTTGTATACATCTCCCTCCCCCTTTAATATCAAAAGGAATGTTATGCTATGCATCATTCAACTCTTAAGCTCAGAATTTCTAAAAGGTTGAAATACTAAATTGGTGTCTCAACTTTTAGGTTTATATAAAATTGTCTCTCAACTTTAAAAAATATCAAAATTATTTCTAAACTTGTAATTTTTAAGACCAAAAAAGGTCTTTCCATTAACAGAAACATCACATAACTCATTGTTTTGCTACAAAATTAATTTTTTTAAAAATACTAATAACATTTAAAATCAAATTGTTATATTTTATTATTGTAACATATTTCTATTTACACATTAAATTAATATATAATTAAAGTTGAAAGATCAAATTAGTATTTGCAATCAAATTTAAGGACTAAGTTGGCACCTATCTTCAAAGTTTCAAGACTAATTTGGTACTATCTTCAAAGTTTGAGAACTATTTTGGTACAAAAAATGAAAGTTTAAGGGTAGTTTTGACACTTTTTAAAGTTAAGAAATAATTTTAATATAAATTTAAAAGTCAAGAGACCAAATTGGTAGTAACCTTTCTCACAAAACCATTCGTAGGAGAAAGAGTGGTCTCCAATCAATAAGCGACAGCCATATATGTTGACTCTCAATTAACATGGGTTCTTGACGACATTCATAGTGAGAGAATAGAAATTACATTAACTTGGAGTAGTTATGATAACTAAATAGGAAGAGAGTCTAAAATCTTAATTTACAGATGGACTCATCAAATCCAGGAACAAATATATCAAAGAAAAGCATTGCTTGTCAAGTGAACCAATTTTCAAGCAGCTTGGGAACATGGATGAATGGATCTGCAAATTAAATCATCTTTATATATGTTTCTGCAACATTATTATTCATTAATTTTTTTCAAAAAATCATTTTCCAATTCAAAATCTTGAACTGTCTGTGTCTACAGACAATCTTTTTCAGAAAATTAACATAGAAAAAAAATTAAGGAAATGTAATATAAAAAAAAAAAAATCATGAGAAGAAGAAGCTATAAGATTTAACAACAGTGTTATCCGACTGTTGGCAACTTAGCATCTTCATTTCTCTTTCAATTTCTTGAAGATGGCAAATGCTGCACCCGCCACTGCCACCAGCACAGCTGACACTATAATCCCCCTTTTCAGGCTTTGCATCGTCTCCTTCCTTTCTCTTTCCCTTTTCACCTCATTTCGTTCCTAATTCATTGTATTGCATGCAAAAATAAATAAATAAATAATTAGAAATGAATTTTCTTTCCTCAACTCAAAATTCTCATTTATGTGCAATGAAATTAATTTGTTTAATCCATCGTCCGGAAAAAATTTTCTATATTATAAAAGTTGAAATTGAATTAAATATAGTTTTAAAAAGAGTATGTCACACTTTTTTTTAAAGTTGATTTTAGCTTCTAAATGCTAGAAACTAAAGATCCAAATATATGAATCCTAAAAATATATTTTTTGCTATTAAATGTCTAAATTTAGTAAATTTAATCCTTCTAAAAAACCTTTTATAATAATTATTAAGAGTTCATATTTTGTAATTTGAATTGTATAAAACTGTAAAACAGTGACCATTGAATTGTAGAAGATCTCCAATGTTAGTGTTGTTCAATCTAATGCAGTTAGGAATAGACATCACTTGTTTTTTTGTTAAATATATTCATGATTAAACTATCAAAAAAAAAAAGTTTTATAGTCCGAACTAATCCAGATTATAAAACATTAATCAGTTGGATCGCTGATATTGTAGGCTGTCCCCCATCAAATGGTACCTGTTTTCCAGACCGTAAAACAGGATTTTGTAAACTTTTTCCTTCCATAAAAGTCACAATTACGTCAAACAAGCTATAATTCTCTCTTCATCTTAGTAGAATTTAAAATTTCTACTTCATTCCTCTAAATTTGACATGCAAAATAATTAAATGAGAAGATTACCTTGGTTTCGATTGCAGTTGAAATCTCAGATGACACGGAATCAACTTTGAGATTGTTCTTGTCGTAGGCGGGATTCAGTTCCCCCTTGACATCTGCCGCCGGAAAGGTTTCATTGGAGTCTGCCATTTTTTCTTGATCGGAGAAATCGCACGTTTTGTGTTGCTGGGAAGACGAGGGAAGAAGAAAGAAAAAGAGCCATTCAGTTAGGTTTTTTTTAAAACGAGGAATGGGGCATGGATCGTGTGACACGTGGCAATCGTCGCCCCAGATGGCGGGAGTTTGTTAATGTTTTATGGTTATTAACGACTTTCTATCATTTGCCCGGGGATTCTGTTTGGAATAACTAACTCTAAATGAAATGACAAAGTTACCCTTGGGTGTCAATATCATGGAAGCCAAGTCCGAACCAGAATGATGTGTTCTGTATAAGAAGTCGTAATTTAGTTGACGAAATAGTTTACTTCTCATCTAAGTGACAAAAGATTTGATTGTTCAAAAAAAGGCATGTTTTTCATATAAATGGACATCTAATCTACTCAAACAAGCAATGGAAATGTTGAATTACATTTTTTCCTCCTTTTTTTGGTTATATCAACTTTTGCAAAATCATTTTCTCTTTAGTACTTGCAGACAAGCATGCATCAAATTTTTGCATTCAAAGAACCCTAAAATGCCTACTTTCACATTGTTACTAAGATGATACTCTCTTAGCAAAATCCAAGGCTTACAATCCATTGTGCTGCTGCCTTTTTTGTACTGCTTGAAAAACTTTGCTTAGTTCCCCAAACCATGGGGGCTTGGCTTTGTAGGTACTGAGTTGGCAAACTGCCTTTTCAACACTGATCTTCTCTTCCTTCTTGCAGTACCAGGAGGAGCCTGATGGAGGCAAGAAAGAGAAAAAAAATCGACTATTTCAGAGTTCAGCTGACGACAGATTAATTGTGGACGTATCATGGCTCAATGATCCTTAAACCAGCATATGGAGCTGGAAAAAGGGCAGAAGAATGTGGTAGAAAACAACATTGTATAAATGTATGCAAAACTAAATGAGCATATGCTTATAAGGCACCTTTTGTTCAGCCTTCATTGCATCCTCAAGATTGCTCAATGCAGGGATAGATCCACCTTCCATTAAACCCATCAAATTCTTCATGCGAACACGCATTTGGAAGAGTTGAGCAACAAGTTGGCTCACCTACAATTGATACCAAGAAATTACATTTCATTGATGCAATCACATAGAATAGACTTAATGCCAATTGGCAACCAAGCATACCTGCTGCTCTGTTTTGCCAGAGTCTTGAGCAACCCGTTTCCTCCTCTCTGGAGACTCTGCCAACAACTCCGGCTTCTCTCTTTCCTCTGTAAATAAATGATAAAACAAGCTCAGCAAGAGAGAGAACAAGAAAAGTTTTCAAAGTTGATGGTATACACCTGTCTTCAACCCTTTTTGTTTCCCAGATGATGCTAACATTACATCAAAGACATGCCCTTCAAATAAGTTTATCCGTCAGCTATTAGTAACATATCATTTCATTCTCCAAGTCAACTTCATGCAACATATCTCCAGTTCTTATAGTTTCTTTGGTGTTTAACAAGGTGTCAATTCCCACATATTTCATTTCTACTTTTTCCGTTCCACCTGTAACTTCAAAGAAAATCATCTATAGTCTATATGCAGGAGCGATAGCAGAGGATCATTAAAGATGCCAGATTGAGTTTCATTATATATTTAATACATAATTATAAAATACACCAAAACTGCAACAGTATCAAAGAGAAGAAATACCAGGTGTCATGGCTTCAATCATTGCTTCCATTTCCTTTAAACTCTTCTCTGCTTCTCGAATTTGAGAAGGAGTAACCTGTTTAGAAAATGTACAAGAGAGCAAATCAGATCAGTATCTTCTCATGGTCTGCAGAGATTCATTTTTCGCTTTACCTATAAAAGAACAAAATTAATTGAGTGTCTGTCTTAAATCATTACAACCAACCATGTTAGAGGTGTTAGGAAACATAAAAACACAAACACACACACACACACACACACAAAAAGCCATGATGCTGTACCTTCCCCATCCCAGGGATCATTCCAATAACACGGGTCATGGAACCCATACGTGCAACAGCACGAGTCTGCTTTAGGAAATCATTGAAGTCAAACTTAGCACTCATAATCTTCTTTTGCAACTCCTCAGCATCTTCTTGACGCATCTAAATAGACAATTCAATGTGAAACATCAAAATGTCATTCCTTCACATAGAATGAGATGGAATCTTCAGAAAACTGTGGGAAAGTACATTGGTATAGAATCAATCCATTCAAGGGTTCGATTGAGATTTATAATTATTTGTTGTGAATTTTGTTACTTGCAGCCTTGAACTGTCAATTACGTTTTTCCCTTTTGATGGGACTGTCATTGCATTGTGGATTGATAATATATTGCACTAATTCAAAAACATAAATTTACTGAAAACTTACTACTTCCTGTGCCTTCTCTACAAATGAGAGAACATCTCCCATTCCTAAGATGCGTCCAGCCATACGATCTGGATAGAAAGGTTCAAGGTCCTCTATGCGCTCACCACGTCCTACAAGCTTGATAGGCCTTCCCGACACCTGCAGAGTTCAATAGAGTAACACATGCAACACTTACTAAATTTACCACTAAATGGTACAACAGAACAAGATTACACCTGCTAGAATTTTCAGATAGCAATAATGTGAAGAAAATCCAGATGTTGATAATACAAACCTCCTTCACACTCAAAGCTGCACCACCTCTAGAATCTCCATCTAGCTTTGTCAAAATGGCACCAGTGATCCCTATCTCAAGATTGAAAGTTGTGACCAAGGCTGCAAATTAAATTATTAAAGAATTGATGATAAGAATATATTGGAAGTTTGCAAAATGCCTTCCACATGGTGAAAGTCATCATTTCACCAAAATCTAGATTAAGCATTTAAACTTTATGAAAATGGCATAAAACTAGACTTGGAAGTTTGAATACATGCAGCTTCTTGGCCAGTCATTGCATCCACAACAAGCAAGACTTCTGCAGGATTCAACACTTGCTTCACTTCTTTTAATTCATCCATCATTGCTTTATCTATCTGTTCAAGACAGGAAAATGAATTGTATGCCAAAAACTTAACAGTTAACAGGATGTTCTATCTTGAATCATCTAATTGTCACTGAAAAGATCACCATACTTGCAACAAGTATTACCTGAAGCCTTCCTGCTGTATCCATTATCACTACCTCTATGTTCTTCTTTTTGGCCTCTTCTAAACCTTGCCTTGCAATTTCAGAAGGTTTAACCTCAGTCCCTGCTGTATAGACAGGCACACCCACCTGTTACAAGCTACAAATGAGTATGAGGAGCAATAAACTTCCAAAAGAAAGCAGAAGAGAGACACTATGAGAGACACTACATGGAGAGACCCCAAGAAAAAATGCCATAAAGTCACTTAGTCCTCAAATCATGGATAAAGTAAAAATGGACAGAGAAAATTCACTATTTCTCACTTCAGCTGCTCAGCCAGTCTCATAACTTTATGCGTTCCTAAGATTGAAACAAAATCCACTGTAATTGAATATGCTAAGCAACCAATCAGACCATATACATCATTATGGAAATGGTTATTTGGTCAGCATTTAATCTTTACGTCAATAATAATTAAAATGAGAAAATCCACATAGAATTTGTTCAATCTCTGATTCTCATTAAATTGTTCAACCTAATTCAATTATTCTTTTAAAATGAAATGGAATTAGAGAGAGAGAGGAAAAAAAAAAAGAAAAAGAAAAAGAAAAAAGAAGGAATAACTGGCACAGGACCTTATCATACATCATTACACTAATTTATGTCAAATAAAGGAAGCTTTAGTCTGAAGTCTTCCTAAAAATGGAATACCTAAAAACTATTGGTTATCAAGGTTAGCAAAATGTAGCTAGCATGAGTACCCCATCAATTGCTAACAGCTCAATGCTAATTCTACAAATGACTGAAAGATTCCACCAGAAATCTTCAATTAAAATGCCTTTTTATAAGATATAATGCTCTAAGCTAGGAACTAGAAGACTTTATTGACAATATAAATCCTATACCTGTTCCCCCAAAATAACAAGTTGATCAATTGCAGCAGGTCTCTGTACATCACCAGCAACAAGAATGCAACTCTTGCACTGAGGTTGGTGTTAAACATTGGTGTTAATTAAGGTTAAGGAAAGCCAGAGAACCGCTTGGATAAATTGACCAATAAGCTTTTGAAAGTGAACCTGTTTCTTAAGGTAATTGGCTAACTTAGCACAAACAGTTGTCTTTCCAACTCCTTGCAAACCAGCCAATAGTATTACAGTTGGTCCAGATTTTGCAAAAACCAGTTCAGACACCTCTCCACCCATTAATTTCACAAGTTCATCATGTACAATCTGTGAAACAATAATTTTAACGGCTCAATCATCATCAGAGACTGCCAAGATAGTAAACATGAAACAAGACAGGCTGACAAGATTATAGAAACAGTGAAATTAGCAGTTGATACCAAGTCAAAAACAAGTGCTATTTTAATCTCCACCAAGATTACAATAGCAGATCCAAGAAACCTTCCTAATATCATTTTGTGGAAATTCAAACCTTAACCATTTGTTGATCTGGCCTAACTCCTCGAATAAGGCCAACACCAACAGCCCGGTCGCTCACGGCCTGCACAAACCTTCTGACAACAGGAAGGCTCACCTGTCAGCAATCCAAACATTTTGTCAGATGCTTTCATCAAAATTAAACTATCAGAACAGAATCTCACTTACATCAGCTTCCAGAAGAGCCCTCCTAATGTCTCGCATAGGCTCCACAATATTCTCCTTTGTCAAGGCCTCTGAAACCCGAGGAATTCACTCATAATGACAAACCAAATACTAGAAACTCATACCATACAATGTACTTGTAAGGAAACAATAACAATAAAAAAATCCCCACAATATCACAAGTCACAAAGCTGTTCACTTTAAGACACATCAAGTCATCAACTTGTATTCAAGATTGATCAAAGTGTAAAGAAACAACATAAAGCGCAAAAATTTCAGTAAGAATGTTTGAAGAGTGAAAGAGAAATGGAACAAACCTTCTCCTTTAAGCTTGCTCCAAGCAGCCTCGAGACCACTAGTCAACTGCCCAAACATTTCTGCTTTGATTAAATTATGAGTCTCTCTCCTGGGTGCAACACTCTTGGAATTCACCCAGCCCCATAATTCTCTCTACCAACAAATGAAAACAATACATTTTGAAAATGACAAAGATAAAATAAAAAATAATAATAATTAAAAAAATGATTGTATAAGCTGAAATAGAATGGAGGCTGATTTCGCAGCAACTTCACACATTTTCTCGAGAGCCAAACAAAGCACTTACAGTGAACAAATTCCGGGAAGAAAGTGGAACAGAACAGCCCGAACCAGTCCATGAAGACCCAACTTGAATTGACGCCACGGCACAGTTTCTCGGAGTGAAGAACCTTCTGTTTTCGGAAGAAGGATGAGCATTCGTCCGGAAATGGCGGGAGGGAACAGTCAAAAATCGCATTGCCTCCATTGCCGAAAACAGTACTGTTTCAGCTCTCTCCTCTCTCTTAAATTATCCGTTTCTCTATCTTTTTGAAGGATTTTGGTGCCACGCAAGCTACGGTTTTTATATATTGGAAAAATTGCTTAGTTGGACCCTAAACTTTTTTTTTGTTTTCTTAATTAGTCCAGTATTTTTGCCTATTAAACTGAACAGGATAACAAAACAGCAGCAATTGCATATATTATTAGAGCCCTTATCATCCAATAATAAATATTTTGATATTTGAATTGTAAAACACTTTTTCAACTCCCCACATATCATCCAATGTATTGATGCAATATATCAGTTGCAAGTCTTCCTAGTTTTACAGTCAATTTGTTCAGGTATGTTGGTTAATGAATTTCTATTGATGTTTTGCCCACGAAGAACAGAAATGTTAAAAAGATTTTAAGGAAAATGTTGCCGTGAAACAAAGATTAAAGAATTTCCACTGTGAAACACATACAACAACACATAAGAAATCATATAGAGAACACTCCTCCCCCAACCCCTGCTAAAGGAAACAGAGTATGCCATTTTCTACAGGACAGCATTCGTTGCCCTTTAGTTCACCTCCAAGCTTCAAAAAGCTCTGCTCGAGAATTTAGTCGGCCTACAAGCCCCATTCTCTTGTAGTTGCGGCTATTCTCTACAGCTCCAGCTACACAGATTATTTGTCGTTCATTCACCTTTGTAGATGCCTTCTTGAGCTTTGCATTTGATTGAACCTTTCTGCTCTTGCCTTTTGTACTTGTAAGGCCACCCTCACGGAGTTCATTTGTTAAAGAGGCTACTTGGGAAACAACATGACAAGGGCAGTTATCAACTAGGCACTCATTTCCGGAAGGGATTATGTTCTCGATAGACATTAGCAGACTCTGACATTTGCCTTCATTTGTAGATTCCTCTTTAGTAGAATGAACAGGGCTCTCTGTAGCAGGTTCTTCAGCAACAAAGGCTGCTTCTTCATTTCCACTGTTAAGCCTCTCCTCTTTATTCTCAGGGTATGCTTGTGAACAGCTTTGGTGCCCGTTTTTATCAGAAGGCTCTAGGCGGGAAGCAGGACCTGATTCTACCATAGAATCTTCTCTTTCTCTGAGTGTCTTAATGATAAGCATCTTTAGAAAATTCATCACCTGGACTACATACATCAATGCAGTCAAAGGATCTGACATCTGGATAACAGAAGTAACAAAAGGTGTCAGTGAAACCTTAAAGGGTAGGACCATAAGTAAAGTAATCAGAGAATTACTCACTTTATGCACCTCAAAGAGAAATTTAACTAGATTCATCAAATATTTAATACTGTGAGGGAGTTTTGTGGGAAATTGTACAGATTCAGGCAACAAAATTTCAAGTAACTAAACCCTTACAACCTATAAGGAAGATGATTGTCATGGATGCAAACAATGTCGTTTAGCGTCTCATGAATTCTTCAATCAAACATATCACATTGACTTAAAGGTGAAGTTTGGCATTCCATTTTTTTTTTTCTCTCTATAACATAGAAATGGTTTTCACTTACTTGAGTCATGTTTGGTGCAAACACCATTGCCACATTACGTGCATTCATTTTGTTCAAATGCTCCATTTGTGCAACATCAGCCATCAAATTTATAGCCCAATCCAGCAGAGCAGCTTCTGTTGGCGGAAGGAGCCTAACAAGCTGAGCACACTCCTCTTCTGACTGAGATTGCATCACCTGATCTGGTGAGAGAGAGTCCAAAACACCTCTTGGAAGTTCTCTAAACCAGGCCTGCAGAACAATGAAATGAACTATATTTGTTCAACTTGAGAAGTTCTTAACAATGATTTTACAGGTAAATTGAAACAGAAAAATTGTTCTTAAGCCATGAACTATCTTTAGTTTTAAAAAAATGTGGAAAAAAAAAAAGTCCTTTCAAAATACAGATGCCTTGTGCACCTGGTATGTACCCGAGACACATGTTTAAATAGCCAAAAATAAGGCCAATATCAAAAGACAAAGCAATACCTTGATAAGACCTGCCAAGCAATGCACATCTATCCCATGTGGAACCACTCCCCGGTTTAGCTGCTCCCTTACATACTCTTCCTGGCTGTTATCAGCATTAATTCTGAAAATTCCTTCTGCCTACAGTATTTAATAAATTCATTTAATGCTTAAAATTAGATATTTTGAGCAACTTTAACACCACCAGACAGTGAAGAAAGGATGGTTTAGCCTCAGACCTGCAAGCCTCCTTGGGCATACAAGTGTCTTTGCATCAGCAGGAGTATTGTTGGTACACTATTCCCTCTAGAGTCAAATGAAAGCTGCATAGATTCTGTTGAAACTCCAAATACAGTTGTACTGCACAAGAAAAATATCTTACTAAAATTAGCTGCGTAGCACTGATGATGAGTGTTGGAGAACCAAAAATGGATAAATCATTGGATAAATATTGAGATTGGTGATGACATACAAAGCTATGCCGAGCTGTTTATAAATAGTGAATTTATTTACTACGTAAACAACAAAATTATGCAAATGGACTGATAAAACAAGAAAATGCATAATTTAAGTAAACATCAGTCACATATCAGAAAAAGACAGGTTCCTGTGTCTAATTCCTAACTGTTGAACAGAAAATGCTTAGCTGACTGTAGACAGTGATTATGCAACAAGGCTGACAAGGCAAAGGAAGACTAGGACTTTTGTAGAACAATTTTACATCAATCTAACGATGCAAACCAGCTAAATCAAGCAGAATTTAGATAAGAGAAATCAAAAGTCACCTCTAAGACCATGAGCCTTCATAAAACTTGAAGACTTACAGATACTAAAGGAAAACAGCCAACCCCCCCCCCCCCCC
>BPVZ01000131.1:329962-343410 GCA_020521535.1 Rubroshorea leprosula | reverse complement strand
ACCACATCCATGAGGCGGGTCCTGCAGGTCGTTTAAATTTGGAGAAAAGAAAACATGCATGTGTAAGCACAACGAAAATAAGGGATTGGTTTTAGGACCTAGACCTTGGTTGATGCAAACTTACAAGTCCTTAATTACAATATTTTCATTGAGTATTATAGGTTACTTATTTCCTTAATTTTTCTTTTTGTTCGAATCTTGCCATTGTCATGTTGCTTTTTCTTCCTAAAAGAAAAGCAGGAATCTATTGGTGTCTCTTGTTTCACGAGTTTTATATGGGTCAATTACATAAGTTTTATATCTCTTATTGAACTGAATTTATGATGGCTTATTAGTTCAACTAATTTGGGCTTGTTATGGGCTTGAAGTGAATTTACAAACACTAATTATCCTAAACATAATATCATCCCTAGTCACTAACTTTAAGTCCAAGACAAAAAGGATAGTTTACATCTATGAAAGTGTTATTTTAGTTTTACACTATAATGCCATGATATATAGGGATTCGGATATAATCTCCTTTTACTTTTTCATGCAAATCTCTAATTTTTATCAAATATATAACTATATATATTTAAGCTTTCATAAAAATTTTTTGTTCTCACTATTCTTTTTTTTTTTTTCTTAATTTTGTAGCTAATAATACAAGTCTAAGTAAGCACTAATGTCTCTCCCAACATCTAGAACAAGAGACTGCATCTCAAGCTTTAAACAGCCCATCACCAAAGATGATGAAAATAAATCAAAAGGTTTGATAATGATGATTAAGAAGTATAATACCAAATATTCACAAAAAAATATGGCTCCACTAAAATAAGTTCTTTGCGGAGGTTGTACAAATGATAGGAATATTGATACATGTTTATTGCGGTGGATTCAAGAGCCACCTACAATGATATTTAAAAATGGACTCAAGGCATGGAAATTAGAGGTAGCAGATGATGAGCATGATGAAGAGAATTTTGCATATTTTGATGAAGAGGATGAGAAATTAAGTGGTCTTTACAAAGCCCAAGAGAAATATGATGATTTATTTTCCAAAATAAGTTTGTCTTTTTTGAGAGACTAGCTTGAGAGACTCTAGAAGCTCATTGAAGTGTTGCTTATGCTAAATTGGAAAACAATGGCGAGAAAATATAGAATGAGCAAAAAAGACGATGATTAACTTGAAACAAGGTTCGGCGTTTCATTGCTTTTGCTCAAATATGGATATTTTAGACATGACTTATCCCAAAAAATAAAAGGGAAATAAAAAAAGAGTATGGAGTTTTGGATATTTCAAACATGAACTCAACTTGCTTGGAGTGGACAACGCACATGAAGATAGAGAACTGAGAGAAAAAGGGAGGAAGAAAGGGACAGATAACGAAGAGACTGAAAAGTAGGGAAGATGGAGAGGACAATTTTGTAATTTTGATTTTATATTTAATTAAATGCCGACCTGAAAAGGTGAAAAATTGTCACATCATTAAAAAAATAACAATATTATAATTATAATATTACATAAAATTATAAACTTATAATTTTTTATAATATTAAATAAATATAATGCAACATCTTGTAAATATATATAATATTATACATAAAATTTTAAATAAAAAATAATTATAAAATAACATATTATATTATAAGTTAATACAAGTTTACAAATGCCACACAATGCCGGTTGTTACTATAACATTTTCAACAAAACAAGTAAATTTTCTTTTACGTGTCATTAGTTAAAAAAAGTATATACATTCTTTTGGCTCCTTAACTTGAAGGACTAAATTAACTCCAAAAATTGATGTTCAATGATAATTTTAGTACCTTTCAAAGTTCAAGATTAAATTTGATTGAAAAATGAAAGTTGAGGGTATTTAACCTATGTTAGACTAAATCCCTAAAATCAAGAATAAAAGCTAGCACATCAATTTTGGTTAATTTAAAGAACTATCAATCTAATCATTAAACCAAAGTTATATAACCAATTGCGCGTTTAAAATAAAACCTAAGTTTTCGCAAAATAATAATAATAACCTAAGCAGGAAGCTCGCAGATAGTTATATATTGTCTACCAACCTCCGGTTCTATGTAAAACTCAAATGTGAATGTCAGCCAAAACCGTTCCAGAACCACAAAGGTGCATCAACAAAACTAAAAGAAAAACATGCTTTGCATCTAAACTAGCACAAAAAGTAGAGAATAAAAGGTAAACTCTGCAGCCGAGGAAACAAACAAGAGGCAAAGAATCACAGCCTTCTTCCACGCCTGCCACCCTTTCTGCGGGTGCTGTCAGTAGGGATTGGGGTCACGTCCTCTGCAAAGAACAACAATGTGGCTTCACTAAATGTGAAAGAAGAGAGATTTAAAAGATTTAAGAAGTAAAGGATGAGGAGTTAATACCTATTCGACCAATTTTCATGCCAGAACGAGCAAGAGCTCTAAGTGCAGACTGGGCACCAGGACCAGGGGTCTTAGTCTTGTTCCCACCAGTAGCACGGAGCTTTATGTGAAGGGCAGTAATACCCAGCTCCTGAACATTACAAACACGCCAAAAGTTAGCTATTGGAACATTGCAATGTTAACTATGACTGTAATCAATAACAGAAGGTAAGTCATAACACCTTGCATCTTTGAGAAACATCTTGTGCTGCAAGCATGGCTGCGTATGGGGAAGATTCATCCCTATCAGCTTTCACCTTCATACCACCTGCACTTGGAGTGAGAGGATCACCAACAACGCTTAAAAATAACTCAAACATCATATTAGAGCATAGATAATTTAGAAGAAAAACCAATGGTCCTTGTTCATGTAAGTAGAATTCATTTTCTAGTTACGCTGACTGTATCCCTTTAGAGAAATCCCACAGAAGATGGTGAAAAAGACCCTCATCCAAAAATTTTAAAATATGCAAATTACAACCAAAGGGACTCAAGATACCAAGAGAAAAAATGTCAGAGAGCCAAATACAAATCATACCAGTTATGCGAACCATCGTTTCCCTTCCAGACAAGTCAGTCACGTGCTGCGATTTTAAAAAGTATATTAACAATGTTGAACTACAAGAAACTTAATGTAAATCATACAGATTATACTTACAATGAATGTGTCATTGAATGAGGCAAAAATGTGAGCAACGCCAAAGACATGCTCTCCCTCTCTCACAGCAGGTCCAAGAGTCACATTGTCCTCCTTGGGCTCCCTGGTCTTGCCCTTTCTTCCAGACTACAAGGTCCCATACCAGAAAAAAATAATCACAAATTATAAATCAAAATCCAACGTTGTTTACCCATAAAATATCTATATATATATATCATCCTACAGAGGTGTAGATGAAATTATTCACTACAAAAGAAGGCATGCAATACAACAGTTAACATACCATGGACCCGATAAACATGCATGATTCTTCTCAAAATAAAATATGGTGAAACAGTTTATTGTTACTTGCTATCATGAGAACCACAGACTCATATGTATAGGCCAAATGGATAAGCAAATTATGAAATTCTGAGTCCAATCTTTCTAAAGTTAAACAAGTACAAACATCTCCCAACAACAGATACTAAGTTAACTAAAACATGAAAATGTTGCAATAGCCACTTGAAACTTTAATCAATAAACTGATTCAAAAGATAATTGTGCAACGTATGTTCAAAACAACATGGCTAACACACAATCAAAGTCTAACAACCAGCTAAAAGACTCTGTAAACATTGGTAATAAGCAAAGACAACATCAATCATGACTACATCTAAGAACAAAAAGAAAAGGAAACAAAAGCTAGAACATAGTATGGTATCGCATTGAAACACCATCAACCAAAACTAAATCCACTATGCAAGCAAATCACACAGTCTAGTGAGCAAGAAAATCAAGAAAGAGAAAGGAAAAACAGAATCACATGGTCAGATGCATTCTATTTCTGACTTCACCAAAATGATATCAACTAAAGCAAATACAGGAATTGGTCTTCGTTAAACGAAATGAATCCAAAATAAAGGAGCTAAAACACTAGTGCTTCTTTGACTTTCTCCGATTTCCGGTTCAGCGCTTTCTCAGAATCCAAACAAAAGCTATCTTATTATCCAGAATCGAAATCGGCAAGACATATTAGAGAAGGCGAGCAGACTCGAGCAGCCTTACCATAGTTTCGAGAGGATGACGGCGGGTGAAAAGCTACTCTACCGAGGGTTTCCGACCAACGCTTAGACCTGCTCCGCTGTTGCTTGTAGACAGAAGACGGAGGCAAATTTTGTGCTTTTATAGTTAGGGTTTCAGGCGAGTGAGAGACATGGAATGGCGTAAATGCCCTCCCCCATGTTATGAACGATAGGGCTAAATTCGTCCTCGCGTCAAGAGTTTATGTTTATTAGTCCTTTAACTATTTTTTTTTAAAATTATTACTATCTTTTTTTTCATTACATCTACACTAGAAGAAGAATATAGAGCTTTAAAAAAAAATTAATTCAGTCAAGTTTAATCATAATCATGATTTTTTAAAAAAATCTAATGAAAACCAAAATGTTTATTTGTTGATAAAAATAAAGTCTCCAATACATTGTTCGTTTTGAAAGATTAAAAATGATTTAATTGAAAATATTTGTTGATAACAAATTTTCATAAAGTGATATGATAGTAGTTGTTAGTAATTCTTTTAGAACATATTATATGACATGATAAGATGAATGAAAAAAATATGAGAGAGTTGTCTCTCCTTATACTAATACAAAAAATAAAGCATGTCAAATTGTTTCGATTGACATACATCTATTTGTCTAACAATTTATGTAATTGATATGAAGATTTATTATCATCAACAAATATTGTTTATGAATAATTCCTTTCACAAGTTTTTGTTTAAGAGAATAAAATTATCTTAAACATTTTGTCTAATATAGAATGGAACTCTAAATGCATTTTTATTCTTAGATTTGAGACTTATTTGGAATTAATTTTCTAACCATGAGTGACTTATCCTATCTAGTAATTATTCTTTTAAAAATCACCCTTTTTAGGAAATTCCAAAAAAAAAAAAAAAGGAGAGAAAATTTGACAGAAGAAATGGAGAGGATACATGATAGAATAATTCATGGATTAAGCATATTGGAGAGATAATCTTGGGAGCTACCATCTCAAGAAGATTAATTCTCAGAATGGAAAGTTTGCATTAAGAATATATCCACGCAATTAGTGGATTTTCCTTTTATGTTGTGTTCATGTGCTTCAGTTTCTTGGTCTGCCAATGCCAACATCGTAACAATAATAAGAATAATCCATGACTATAATTTCATACCACAGGTATCAAAACCCTATTGAAGAGAGATAATCTTGGGAGCCACTATCTCAACAAGGCCCTTTGGATTGTCAACATGGACCCAATGGCCTGAATTACGGAGAATATGAACCAAAAACCTCCCCTCAGATCCATCTCCTTCCCGACTGGAAAGGCTTTCAAGCTGCTTCACCACATCTGGGTCCCATCGGTCACTCTTGTCAGCACGTACAATGGCGATTTCCATTCCTTTTGGCGGTTGCTCCAACAAAGACCAATAGGACATCTCCCTACAGAGTTTCAGATTCATTAATATGTCAACTTGGTCAGGATAGGCAGGAGTGAAGAAATGATACCTGTATGAATTAAACATCTGGATGGCACCTTCAAGATTAAAAGCCCATGTCTCTTGTTCTCCAGATTTCTTGAGGTTACTGCCTATCCATTCAGACAATGACTTCGAGAACCCAAGTTCCATCATGTGATTAACAAGCCACCTGCCAACGGAAACACAGTCATAAGTATACAAGTTACATGTTTGTATGTGTGCTTGTGTGTTGTCAGTTTGTACAACCCAGAGTATATACAGACAAAGGCAACATAAGGTGTGCTTGTCTAATGCACTTGATTGAGCAAAGAAAGCTGAGAGTATGCATGAATGATCAACAAACCCAACTTCATTTTTCCTAGAATACATATAATGAGAACAGAGCAAACTGTGTATCTTGATTTGATTTGCATTCCAATATTGATGAGAATAAATGAATTTCACCTTTGTTGATACAGAACTCTACATTATTAACTAATGCTTACTGAATAAATGGAAAGAGTAGTGCCAATCAGTGAGTCCAAAAAAAATAAAAAGGAGAGAGAGAGAGAGAGAGAGAATAAAAGGTTAGTTATAAAACTGTAATGCAGAAAGACAACATTGACTGACACCAAATTGGATCTAATTTGTCAAACTGAACCAGTCCATGACAAGCAAGAACAGCAATGCTCAGAAATGATAACATGCCAAAAGAAGTTCATAATAATTTATTGAAGTGATATCAGTCCATAACAAACCAGAACATAAATTCTCAAAAAGGATCCATGTCAAAAGAGGAATAGGTGTTTTACCTCCGTGAGGGAAGAGATGAAGGTAAACTCTGCAAGGTCTGCAATACTTTCTCTACTTCACCATCACTATTTTCAGTCTTTACTTCTCCAGGGACAGAATCAAGGACCCACAGCTGTTCTGCATCAGGAAATTTAGAAAAGAAGGCACATATAATTTTTACATGTTCAAAGTGAAAAATATTATGAAGTGTGATACATCAAGCATCATAACTAAGCAGTCAATTCTGGCTTCTAAAACATCTGTGAACATCTAAAACCTGAAATTGTCTTAGTTTGCTCCTTCCTGGCCAGCAGTTTTAAATAAAGCCACATTCAAGTAACAGCAGACTGGCAAAACACACACCATACCACTTTGCAACAAGTACTGATCAATTCAATACTAAGACAACATATAACAGTGCATGATCAAATTACTCACCTTCAATAAAGTGTTTTATATATATATATATATGTATATATATAAACTTGTTAACAAACCATCTCCAAATTTCAATTTAAGAGAAGAGTCAGTGCTGTAGGTTTAAAATCCAATTGCTTATAAAATGGAAAGAAATCAAGTTGAGAATCTATTCAAATCAATTCTACCCCCATTAAACACCAGCATTACCAGAGCAGAGTATTCAGGTTAAGTCACAACATAAAAACCAGTTGTTCTAGGCTAGAATTCTCAATGCCCAATGTGTCCATGGATCTTTCTCATTTACTAATATGAAGGTTTAGATGGTAAACAACAATATACCTGCTTGGGAATAGCAACATTTTCACCATAATCGCTGGCAACACAACTCTGTGCAAATTGCAATGCGACCTTGCCGCCCATAGAGTGGCCAATGACAACATCAGGCCAAGCCCATCCCTTGTGCTTCACCAAATTAGCCAAATCCTTAGCTGCATTCATTATATCATGCGGCGGATCAAATCCCTCGATCTCAGCTGACTTCCCATGGTTCCTCAAATCCACCAGCACCATCCTCCACTCTAATAACAAAATAAAACAAGAACAACAATAATTAAGCATCCATTTTCCCTGTTTCTCTGGTTTTGTCAGAAAGGAGAAAGATTAGTACCAGATGGGGATGATTTGGATAGAGTGGAGGCGAGACTGCGGGAGAATGAGCGCCAGTTTCGGCCGGTGCCGAGAAGACCGTGGAGAACGAAAGCTGTGCGAGCGTAGGGTTTTTCTGGAGAAGATTGGATTTCTTCGTATGCTAGGGTTTGCAGTGATCTTCTTGTTATCGTGTTGGAGAGCTGATGATCGGGGAAAAATATCGACCAGTCGTGGAAGCGAGTGAGGAGGTGGCTCGCCGCCGTCGCCGTTCTGTTTCTCAAGGTCCGGAGCGTCGCCATTGGACTCTGACTTCCAGAATGCTGGCCTTTGGCGTTGCGAAGTTGCACGGAGTAGAAGGGAGAGGACTAAACTGTTGTAAATTTCGTATCATACCGGCCGGTACGTACCGGTTTTTTCTTAAACCGAAATGGTACAAGGTTCAATTTCGTTTCCGTCAAATTTGCGTGTACCGGCCGGTATTACCGTAATACCGTCCGGTACACCGAAAATTGATCTGCAAATTCAAATTTGGGAACTTTCATTTTTGGTCCTTAATTTTAATATTTTACATAATTTCATTCTTTAACTTTTTTATGTATCTTTTTAATCCATCAACTATGAAAATTACATTTTTTTAATCAATTCAAAGTTAATGTTTTGTATAATATTAAATTAAAAATACTATTATACTTTCTAATATTATCTTAATGTTAAAAAAAAAGAAAAAATTACGAATGGTTTATAAAATTTATTATTATAAATTTGTTTTCAATTCATAAGAATATAAGGTTTTAAAAATTAGTTTCTTTTATCATTATTTTAAAATTTGATATTTAATTTATAAAATATATATTTATAGCAATAAATTTAAAACGGTATACGAAAAATTCTAGCATTCGGTATGTATTATTCTAATAGTAAAACTGATACATATGTCAGTATGATATTAACAACAATTTATACCAACAACCTATTATTCTGTTCGAGTGAAAGGGGTTTAGTTATTTGAAGTAAGGTTTCGAAAATATCGAGTTCAAGTAATGTAAATGGAAAAACAAAGTTGATAGAGCTTTCTTTAATGAGGTTCGATTCTATTAAAGTTCGATTTGGTTTGATTTTCGATTAATCAGATTTAATAAAATTATTGAGAGTTTAGTACCAAAAAGGAAAAAAAAGAAAAAGAAAAAAGGAGTAATAGCACTCGTGCGACGTCGTTTCCTTGTTTCTTGTTTATGGTAATTTACGTTTGATTGATTGAGTGCATAAACTTGGGGTTGAAATATGGAATAATCGCCGAAAAGACAAAAATGCTGCTGTGATTATCGCTAACTGTCACTCTGTTAAAGCCATGTACATAGCCGAAAATTTGATGTAAAAATTTAAGGTTAATAATGATTTACATTATATTATTAGATTAATATATATAATATTATAAATTTAAAAAAATAAAAAAATTAATTATTAAGTAATATAAAATTTATATATTAATATTTTAAATAATATAATTTATGTTACGTTGTTAATTTGAAATTTTCATCTTAAATTTATCTTATTTATTATTATTTTTATTAAATTATAAAATTTTAATAATTTATTAAAATGTTTAAAAATATTTTATAAATTAATTTTATTCTTTATTTTAAAATAATTATTATTTTTGATTTTTTTAATTAAGAATTTAAGGACAATAATTGTATTTATCTATAATACCCCTAAAAAGGAAGTAAAAAATAAAGTCAAAGTTTTTGTGATTAAATAATTAATTAAAGTGAATGAATAATGATAAAATTAAAGTAAAAAAATATTTATCGATCATAAAAAAAATAAAATTAATTTAAGATAAATTTAAAATAAAAAAATAACAATTATTTTCAAAACAAAAGGAATAATCTATTAAAAATAGTTATTATTAATTATTAATTATTCGTAATAATTAAATTAAGATAAAAATTTGACAAGTTGTGTGATTCTAACAAACTTAAAGGTGACGTTAACCATAACCAAAATGCACTTGAACATTATTTATAAGGCCAAAGCACTTATTTGCACCATTCATTTATATTATTTTTGTGATTAAGACCTTCCAAAATTTTTTTTTTCTATTCACACCTTTCACTTTTTAAAACTCGTAAAAAACCTAATATTTTAATGAGCCATCACGGCACCATTAAAAAATACATTACGTGACACCTAAAAATTAATGTAGCAATATGTGAAGTTAGTAATCCAATGTGGATCTCTTTTTTGATGATGTGACTTATTTTTTACACACGTGGACACCATACGTACAATAGGATCCACTACATGGACTGCATGGAGGGACTTAAATCCAAGTCATTGCTTTTGGGTTCCTCGTGGAACCCAACTTCCATGAAAGAACAATCTTTTAATTCACTTGCAAGAAAATTTAAGAACCCATCAAAGAATCAAATCATCATCTTATTATTTTATCAAAACCAAAAAAAATCATAGAAAAGAAAGGCCAAAAAATGGTACAAACTAGGTTCGATGAGGAACCCAAAGTTGGGTTCCACCATGACGAGGAACCCAACTCTGGATTTCTCACGATGAAGCCCAATTCTGGGTTCCTTGTCATAAGGAACCCATTGGGTTACTTGACAAGGAACCCAGATCGAGTTCCTCGTTGAGCAACCCAGATCGAGTTCCTCGTCGTGAGGAACCAAACTTTGGGTTTGTCGTTGAGGAACCGAGATCGGGTTCATCGTGAGGAACCCAGATTGGGTTCCTCATCGTGAGAAACCCAAATCGAGTTCCTTGTGGGACTCGATCTTTGTTTTTTTTTTTTTGATTGGGAGGTTTTCACATAAAATTATCCCATGTTATCATGCCACATCATCAAAAAATTGTTTGTATTAGATAAATAATACCACATAACACCTACATCATTATTTGGATGCCATGTAATGCATTTTTTAACGGTTATTAATGGGGCCGTTATGATTCGTTAAAATATTGGGTTTTTCACGAGTTTTGAAAAGTGAAGGGTGTGAATAGGGAGAGGAAATTTTGGAAGGTGTTGACCGTGGAAATGATATAAATGGAGGGGGCAAATAGGAGCTTTGGCCTATTTATAAAGAAAATTATGTTCTTACATATTACCTGAAATGACCATTATTTATGAACAAAATTGACTAACAAAGAACCCTAAAGAAAATATTCAAGCTAAATTGCAAAGGGTTCACAAGAGAGCAAAAAGTGGAAATCCCCAATCTTCCTTAGTCAAATGGCTCAATTCGTGGATCATGTTCACTTGCCATCACCATCCCAGTGCACAAGCAAGTTGGGCACATCACCTAAATTAGCAACTGAAATATCAGCCTCAAAACACAAAAATGCCATATGTTATGCTAGACAGAGTTGTGACACTGAAAGTAGCATTGAACTAGTTTTATTTACACAAATAAAAGCAAGCAGTCATTAGAGACAACAAGCATTGCAGGGAAAGGGAAAAAGGGGGGAAAAAAAACAAAGCCATGGATTTAATGATCAGAACCTATTTTAAAAGCAGCATGAAGTGCTACTAGTCCCCTCCCTATTTTCTATTAGTTACTATATGAAAGGTATCTTGCTAATCCAAAAAAAGAAAGGAAAAAGAAAAAGAGAACTAGATGAAAGGTAGCCTCAGCATGGCCAGGTTTTATGGACTTTTCACTGAAACTACATGTGGGGAACTGAAGCAACATTTAGCATAAGACAGTTTATGAACACATCATCAAAGAATAGAGATAAGTTTGCTTCTCTGTTTATGTTTACCTTTCCTGCTCCAGAGCAGTTTGGACACCTACAAGTTGTTGGCACTTGCAGAGGGCGATCAGTAGCAGTGGATAATGAGATGGGATCAATGCTCAAGCATATGCCGCTTGCTGAACATCTTGCACAAGCCAAGTATCCTATCCGTATATTAAGAAAAAAAAAGAAAAGAAACATAAAACAGCTAGAAAGACACATTTAGAGATCTGTAGTCACTAGCAAAATAAGTGGATATTTAATCATAATGAAGAATGAAAATCACTTGGAAGAGATGATGAAACCAGATCAATATCAAGGCAAGGTCTAGCTCAACCAGATCAATTTCCACTATTGTTGAAATCACTGTGTAAAATATGGATGCATTTCCCATTCTGTAATAGCTAAGGACTAACTTCTTTGTCAATAAAAAGAAAAAGAACACAACTTTTATTCCACAGTTGAAAAATGCACATACCAGTTCCATGGCAATATTTGCATCTTTTCTTCTCTTGTTGCTTAACATTGTTGGCTTCAATTAGCATCAAGCCTGAAATGACACCCACTGCACCTCCGGAAAAGGATGCCACAATGGGATCAACCTGACTGAATCAAGAAACCAACAAGCTGATAGTGTGACTTATCTTCAAAGCATGTTTATAGTCATTTGCACTAAAATCTTGGCTACTTCAGATTTAAAAATTTTTCAATTAAAAGAAATACAAACTCAATCAATACCTCAACTGCAATGGAAAATGCAACCTGCGAATGAAATCTTCATATGATGTTCCCCCCAGACCTAATTTTAGCTCCAGCTGCCACGTAAAAGAAATCTAAGCATTTTAAGCAAATGAAACTTTTACATTTTTCTTTTTGTAAAATAGGGAGGAAGAAAAGAGCAACCTAAAATTAAATGGTCAGCATGACTTATACATAACTTGGTATGAAAATTGAGAACTTACAGTTGGTGCAATGAGGCCCCCAAATATGATTATCCCAGATATAATTGTTAAGCTAGTCAAGTACAGCTGCCTTAAGGTCTTTGGTGTCTACCTCAACATAATGCATACAAAGTGAGACAACAATGATAAAACAACTGATGAACAACAGATCTCTAAACTGATAAAGCTTAAAGTGGGACTTGAGTTCACAACCTCACATGCAAACTTAGTTTTCAGGTACATCTGTAGTCTCTGTGCTTTTATCAATTTAGTGTATAGTCAATTAAGCAATATTTTAATCTGCTCTGAAACTCACCATATGAGGGAGAAAAGGAATAGAAGATGGGATGTCAGGCATCTCATTTGTTGTCTCTTCCTCGCCACTCTCATTGATAACTTTTGCACTCTTTATGCGATGTTGTATTCGCAATCTTCTCACCTATCCAATTAATTTAATGAAACAGAGATAAAATGTCAAACCATGAATCCCACTTGGAATCAAGACTTGGCTTCTTTATATATGAAGATCCCTACAATCCTACTTCTACATTTCTGCTAAAATTCTGAGAAAACTAGGAAGTAAAACCACTAAAGTAAAACCCAGATTAACTTTAAAAATGTGTTTTAACGAAACCTCACCTCTTCCATGAGCAGAAAGATCTTATTACGCCTGCTCTTTATATTGTCTTCGATTTCCTGCAGCTGCATCTGCACAAAATCCTGAACCGTTTCTGGCCCCTCAATGATGCAAAAGTTTCTGACAAAGGAAAACATAGAAGAACTTACAAAAACAGTGACCCAAAAGAAGAATGCAATCAAAAACATACCATCAATCTTGAATTTTGGCCATTTCTTCTGAAAATCGGTTAATGGAAATTAGCTACCCAAATGCTACGATGCAGTTTACCTTAATTATAGTAACTATAATATCAAATTCAAAAATCAAAAACTGAATATAGAAGGAGAAGGAAAGATGGAAATAAGAATGAACCTGGAAATGTTATCACCGGAAGGGGATTTGGAGGAAGCACAGCGGAATCGAGATGGGGAAACGAGTTTGACTGGAAAAAGGAGTTTAGGGTTTCCATGAAAGGAGTTGAATGAAATTAGGGTTTTGAAAGTTGGAGACGAGGCAGAGGAAGGAAGGAGGTGAGAGCAAGCAGAGAATGCCGCCATTCAGACTGGGAGTACAGAAATCAAACGGAATATTGGTAAGATGTTAATGCCATCAATAGTTAACCGTCAATATAATATTTTGAGTTTTGACACCATTACCATTTTTATATTTACAGTCCTTAGGATGTGGTTAGAGAAACAATTTAAACTTAAATTTTT
>BPVZ01000131.1:244711-256955 GCA_020521535.1 Rubroshorea leprosula | reverse complement strand
CAACCCAACAACACATTTAGAAAAGAGTTCGCGATTTAGCCCAAATTATTGGTTGAGAAGATTGCTCCTAAATAAGTTTACGTTGTGCGGCTCCATGCATTTCCTATTAAACAACACACTTCTGTTTAACATGAAAGAAAAAGCGAGTAACATGATAAATGGCACGTACCTGGGAAGATCACATCCATGAGGCTGCCACCGCCATTTGAGATACTTTACGTCTTTTCTTCCATTTTGACGACACCGGAACCCAGGATCAAGAAACGGGCAGTTTTCGCCGTACATCTGAAAGAACGAGCTTTCGTCCGGAACCCATTTGCCATAAGAATAATCACAAGTTTTTTCCGACGACAAGAAACCAAAACGGAAAAGGGAAAGGGGCCCAAAAGGGTCCCCGAGATTGAGAAGTAGTACAGATGAGGAGATAATGAGAACGGTGAGGGTGTAGCAGAGTTGTTTCTTGATTATGATGGGGAAAGAGACAAGTTGATCCATAAAAGGAGGAACGAGGGAAGGAGAAGAAACAAAGGTTAGTTTAAAGGATTTAGTATATCGGTGCTAAATATAGTGAAATTTTTTATGATCGATTGAGGAGAATTCAATGTTACTCCATTACACAGGTCCAGAACAAGCGCCCGGCAACTTTGTGTTGTCCAATGGATATAGTTAATGAGATATTGAAAATTGAAATCCATCCATCCAATGAATTGGGTATTCCGTTAATAATTATCAATGATTTCTACTTTCAAGAGTTTTGTCTTAGCATTCGTTTGGTTGGGGAAGGTTTTGCCTTCTGTATTAAGTTGAAAGGAAAAATTTTTCACTAATTTTTTTGAGTTTTTTTAATGTGTGTTTTTAAGAGCATCATTTTAATATAATTATTAATAAAAATTAAAAGTTGGTATTTATTTAATTAATTAATTAATTAAAATAATTCACATAACATTATTGATAAAATTAATATTAATTTTTATCATTTTTAATATTAATTAATGATAAAATAATGTATTAATTACACCTTGAAAGCACAAATAATTAGAGAAACTCTTTTTTTATTGTAAGATTCATTTAATAACTTCTTCTTCTTTTTTTTTAAGTTTCCCAATATCAACTTTTTGTAGAACATGAAAATACATACACAATTTTTCATATTCTTTGGTATTTTTTATTTTAATTATTAAAACTTCAAGTTAGTTGATTAAAAATTTAGAGGTTGGAGCTTTACAATCTTAAGATGTCAACTCTTACATGTGACCTTTTTTTACAAATTTTTTTGTGGTTAAATGGCCAAATCTACATATTAAAGTTACAGATAAAAAAGATTTGTCTTACATTTATTTTTATAATTTTATTCAAGTTATTATTATTATTATTATTTTTTTGTCTAACTTCCATTTTTTCTTTATGAGTTTTACGAATATCCTCGATTATAGGCCTAATATCCACATCTATGAAAGATCCAAACGATGAGTATGCAATCATATACTAGAATCAATTTGTATTGAAATTTTGTAAGTTTGATTTATGATTCAAATTTTGAAGTATTATTTAAAATAATTAATTTTTTAAATGTATTAGACTAATAGAGATGTACTTTAAAATTACGTAAAAAAATAATTTTGAAATATTTAAAAAAAAAAGAAAGAAAAAAAAAAAAGCCAACAACACCCTGCTGTAAATAAAAAAAAAAATTTCAATTGGTCTTGAAATTGGAACCTATCGGATGATGATGATCATAAATTCATAACACTAATCAACACTGGAAATTCTGAATCAACGGGGGAACTGCGCCTTAAAGTATGTCCTTGTCCCACAATTTTTTTTGGAGAAATGGCACTGACCCCCCATGTAATTTGGATAAGTGCACTTAATACCCGAAATTATAAAATAGTGCACATAATACCCATGTGATTTGACAATGTGCCCTTAACTCTTTAAATTATGAAATTTGCTCATAATCCACTTTTAGTTTGCAAAATATGCATTTAACCCCAAGTTTTATTAATATTGAAGGTAAAATTTCAAAAACACTTAAGAGTTTAAGTACAAATTTTTAAGGGAGTCAATAGCAAATTTTTATGATTTCAATGCACATTTTCAAATCATATGGATTATTTTATTTTATTTTTTTGGATTTTTCTAATTTGCATATTAAGGGCACATACTAAGAGTACATTTTTGTAATAAGTTTGTGTAAGAAAATATAAAAATAAATATTAATTTTAAAGTCAATGTCACGTGAATCAACTTATTAAATAGTTGATAAATTAAATATTTTATTTTATTTTTTTTAAACTCTTAACTAATGCTTTATTTAGGACAGAGGTTAAAAAAATCCTTTTTTTTTTTTAAGTGTGGTACTAAACCACATGCAGTTGAAATGCACATTTTCGTATTTGAAGGGTTAAGTGCACTAAACCCAAACCACAAGGGGGTAAGTGCAATTTGAGCTTTTAGTTTAACCTTAGTATCCATGAATGATCAGACGGTTACTCTCTTTCCTCTGTAAACCACCTTCATGTTCCGCCGAGACACTGTAATACTCTCATCATCAAACCTCGCCAAAACCCGCCTCCACCTCGCACGGTAGCTCTCGGCGCAGTTCGCCCTTTCCTCTGCACCGCCGCGATTTCATCAGAAAAACTCAGGTATTCTTCCTCCCTTTCCGATTACTAATTCTTTTGCTTACGTTCTTATTCCCGTAATTCATATGGTAATAGCTTTGGGAGCTCGAGAATGAAGCTGAAGGTGGTCTGTAGGAAACTGTACGATTACATTCGCTACGATCTCAAAGAAATCGCGTTTCCGTCGTCCTTGCCGGATCCTCCTCATCGTGTCAAAAAGCAGCGGAAATTGACTTGGCAGGAGTGGATTTTAGTAAGTATTTTCCGTTTCACTGCTCTCCTATTTCCTTCGCTTTCATTGCAAGCAGCGCATTTCAGGTCTGGATTATTTAGTGATTAATTGTTCTTCATCGTGTTTCTTTGATTTTGCGGGGTTTCAACATGTATCTGTAGATAGGAATAAGGGATAGATTGGTTCTTGGAGATTTTGTGAATTCATTTTTATACTTTCTTAAACTTTGTTTAGGTATGGATCTTAGATTGGTCTATGAATCTGAATGCTGAATTATGTTCGTGAATCTGTTCTGATTACATTGGTGTATTTATGCTTGTTAAGTGCTTAGTGCTGTTCTGGTTCTTTTAGGTATTGAAGAAGGCTTCTAGACTATATGTTGCAAGCTGGGTACGGGATATTGGTCCTGATCTTCGACCAAATGATTATAAGAAGGATGAAACAAGTGAAGATAAATCAAATGAAGCTAAGAGTACGCCTAAAGAGAAAGAACCTTCAACATTAGAAGATCTTGGTAAGAAACTATATCTCATGGGTGCACATTAGTGTCATAATTTATTGACAGAAACTTATATATAAGAGTAGTTATTGCTTGCATATGTCAATGTGCCTTTATACTTGAGCTTGTGACATCTTATGGCCATTAAGGAAATGTTCTCTGAAGATGCTTGAGCTTTCAGATGGTAGATCAACTTCTGAACCTTTTAGTTTGTGTTTTTTCACTGTTGAGCTAATATAATGCCACGAGGTTAACAAGCACTAAAAGTTGGGCTAAGTTGCAACTATGTTGAGAAAGTTTCTATGAATGTTGCTTTAGGTCTTCTTTGAGGTTGAACCATATTTATCTATTTTGTATAAACCATTCATTGCCATACAACTAGCTGCCTAAATTTTTAATCCCTGTTGTCAAGACATAATTTGATACCTTTTCCATGCAATATCCTCTTGATTGCCCATTGGTTGATTGTAGGAGACTATTCCTAGCAAAACCTACCCAGATGCAGCTAGAAATTCATTACCATTTCCTTCCTGTGCCATGTTAGTTTAAGCCCTGCATGCTAGCAAGCTTGTCAGTCAATTTAGTTCCTAAAGGGATAATCTCCTGCATTTTGATTTTTGAATCACATATAAAATCTTTTATCTGTTGCTTAGATATTTATTTTTGTGAATAATAGTTCATTTCAAAGTTAAAAATGATTGGCAATGAAACATCTGATTGGTTTATAATTCTGGAAAAATTTCAAGCTACTTTTATATGTCGATTCTAGGAAATGGATTTTTTCTCTCGTTATCATGTTTGTTACAGCTTGTCCTGCTCAGCTTGATAAAATGTCTGAATTGAACTTCTCTGCTCTCCTCCTTTCATATTTATTCCCTTGCTTTTTTCACTTTCTCTATAATTAGCAATTGATTGTGTTAATTTTATTGTTTGACTTGATGTTATTTATGGAAACAAAATGATAGCGGTTGCTGCTAGGGGAGGCATGGAGACATTAAGGCCTGCTTTACAGCGGGTGTACATGACAAGAGCTTCTGCATATAGAGATGCTCTCAAGAGTTTTATAGAAGGATATCAAGAAGGTATCCAGCAAGTCATGGAGAAGAAGGAAGACTCCAAGGCTCAACAAGAAGGTGATACCCAGAAAAAGTCACCCTCGCCCTGACTTAGGACTTAGGAGCTCATACTAGTCAATTTATGTGAGTATTTCTTTGCGTATGTATGGTTCTTTGAAGTAAAAGAGCTTTGGTAGAGCTGGGTTGGCATGAGATCTCAAGTTAAGCATGATCTATTCCTTTTGGGACTTTCATTGTACTGGAAGCAAAATGTGAAACAGTAAAAGGTGAAAGGAATGAATAGAATGGGATTATCTATTGTATATTTAATGAAATATCTTTGGATTAATTTTCCATTCCTGTTGATGAAGATTTTCCTCATTACTTAGGCTTTGAAATGCATCAGGATCTAGAATTGCTTGATGCTTTATGCTTTATGCGTTTACCTTTTCTTATATTTGAATAAACATTTGCATTCCTTTGCTTCTGGAAATGTAATGGATGTCCAAAGTGCACTACGCTTATTATGGAAATATTGATGCTCTATCTCTTTATGATCTGCTACCAAAGATTTTCCACGTAAATGGCGCCAGCTCATTAATGGTAGCAGTTTGTACGCATAACATGATTCTGGTTTCTCTATTGAGGACCCAAATGGCAGCTGCAAATTTCATTGCTTCTCTCAAAGGACAAACTATGTAAGGCTTACTTCTGAAACTGGTTTTTACTTCTCTCTCTCTCTCTCTCTCGTGCTTTCTCCGTTGATTATTAGATAAAGAAGCATGAGAGAGTTATGGACCAAAGGAGCTTGATGTGATTTTTTTATTCCTTTGAGGAAAGCTTGATTTTAATATTGATATTGAAAGAGAAAGTGGTAAGTTCTGTCATCCAAGAACTTGTGCTGTGTGATTATGCACCCTCAGAAATAAGTTATGGTTTTGTACTGTGGGCTTCTCTGTCTGTATCTTTTGATGGAATGGTGGGGAGATATTCCTCTCTAGGATTTGAACAGCTGTGAGTCTCAATGTATGGTTATTCACAATGATGTGCTATTGTGAGCAACTGGAAAATAACTTGTACGATTGTATTGTTGGCTTGTCTGTCTGTTTCCCTTTGGTGTATGACAGCAATATACTATTTCTTTTGTTGGATTGATTCCTTAATTGATAGACGTTTTGATCTCTGCTTCTCTCAAGCGGATCATGTCTCGGAAACTGCTGGATTGTAATCTTAAAGGAACAGTCTTTCTAAGATTTAAACAGATAGTGCAGGATTTAACTCCTAGCTTCTTCAAAACCATGTGCTTAGTTCTGTGTGATAGATATGCAACAGCAAATACTTAAATTACATTGCTCAGCATGTCAAATAGATATTGAAAATGACTTCCACAATCTGGATAGCTGAATGCTGCTGGAGGCCCCAAAGTCAGAATTGGTGCATGGTTGAAATCTTATGAATGGTGATGATTGGAAAGCAAAATTACTGTGAGCAGCACCAATAAGACGTTGGGGACCATATGCCATGCCATGTGTTGTCGCTGATGGGATTTCCACATTCCAGGTCTGCCTTGCTCTGAGTCCTTTCAAACACAGTGATTTGTTTTAAGCCTAGTGGAACTTGGAAGATTGTATTATGAGATTTGTCTATGAGGCTCAGTTATCGGTTTGTTCTGCAATCTCAGATTCTCAGGTTTGATCGTTAGCACAAGGTTTCCAGGTTAATTTCATATATATAAATATATATATATATATATATATTTTGTGCATGATATACCTATATTGTAAATCAGATATATACAGACCTCTAATTTAACTTGCTTGCTTCCATTGAGATTTACATTTTATTTTTTGGTCTTCCCTAGCTTATTATTTTTAAAAGTTGGTTAAACGCCTAATTTAGTCCTTGAGTTATCGTACGGACCCTATTTTGGTCCATGAACTAAAAAAATTTTTAGTTTAGTCCCTAAACTATTGTACGGATCCCCAATTTGGTCCATATTGTTTACCAATTTGACTCAAGTTGGTCATTTCGTATAAAAAACAGTTGATGTGTTCATTATTTAACAATGAAAATAAGTAACTTAATGACGAAAAATATTAATTTAACGGTCACATGTCGTGTTAATAATAAGACACGTTAGTTGGTTTTTGTACAGAATGATCAACTCGGAGTAAATTGGTAAACAGTAAAGATCAAATTGGGGTCCGTACAATAGTTTATGGACCAAACTAAGGATTTTTTTAGTTTAGAAACCAAATTAGGGATGTTTACAATAGTTTAGGGACCAAATTGAAGATTTAACCTTAAAAGTTTAGTGTTCTCTTGCTATCTTACTGTCAATTCTGACATCAAAAGTAATTTGTTTTATTGCTCAAGGTCTTCGAGTAACAGAAGAGTTGTTTTTCTGTGGCAGATTTGCTGGCAGTTAAGGCAAGGTTGACCTAGCTCCTAAAAAGTGCTGATAAGAGGAAAAGCTAAGTGGCAAGAAGTAATATTCACATATTATTAATACATTTGTACTGTACTTGGATATGCATGATTGAATTATTCTTGCAGATCAAACCCATTAAACGGGAGGGAGTCCCTTCAATCTTTTGATTGGCCACTATCCAAAGGCCAATGATGACAATATCTGGTGACTCTCCCACTTGCAGTGCCACTAAAACAATTGCAGGCCATTTCCAGTGGAGGTCTATAGGTAACTCTCTTGTCTAAATCCTTTTGGGCCCTGATATCTCTCGACACTTAAATCTGATTATTTGTGTGAGCAATGTGTAGATAACTGTGTATTTTCTCACATTGTTTATCTGTCCGTATGTGTTTGTCTTGGTTTACTTAGAGGGTCTATTGACATGTGCAAAGAAGCTGAATCTTTGTACCTGTTATTTATTATTCTAAACGGACTGCAGCAGGATGTGAGGTCATAGTTAATTTTACTCTGCTAATGAGGCTTTTTATAACTATTGGACCTGAAACTTGTTCAAAATAAGTTGTCAAAGCTTCAGTCTTTGGTTTTTGTCATTTAGAAGGGCACTATGTTAATCTTGAATGACAAGTAGCGATTTAAAAGCTGACATTTTTTGGCTTAATGGTTGATAAGCATGTCTTAAACTGTAGATATATTGTAGTTGGATTTGACTTGTAAGCGGCAGACATCATTAAGAAGAACAATAATCAAAGGCTTTTGATTTCATGGGTAAATAGAATTGCACAGTGAGTTGTCCTAAATTCTAGTATTTGGCGCTTTGAGGTTTTTGGCTTAAGTGATGTTGCGATGGGGAAATCCCTTAACCTTTTACTAGGTTGATTCATCCAAGAACCCAGGCACAGGAATCTTTAAATGAAACAGAGATAGTGTTAGCAGTATTGGGCTTTGCCATAGTTTCTGATAAAAGCCACAACATAAGACAAATGAAAATGAATCCATATGATATGATGAAATGCGGAAATTTATGGCTCTGATCCCTGTCTTGTGGCATCAGCCATGCTTGATTGCTTGCACGGTTAAATGACTCTCAATTGGCTAATGTGGAAATTCTGGAAATAATATTCCTTCTGGATTTGGAATATATCCTTACTTTCATCATACACGTATGCGGTTTTCATGCGTTCTTGCTTCCTTTGAACCAGTATTACAAGACATTGCGAACAGGATTTTGTTTCCATTTTGTTCAAATGATAATGATTCCAGCATTTTTCTTCGCTTTTTGATGCTCATGTTTCCTATTTTGACGGGACGACTGTGCACAAAGTCCTTTTCTAGTCAACCGAGTAGATTAAGCAACGTGATAGGGGGATAGTTTTGTGGAGATAATGTACTTAGCTGGCGTGAGGCTGATTTCAGAGCTAGGCTTAAGGTCCAAGTCTCTGAGATATTGCGCTCAGTTGGGCTATTATTAATCGTTAGGCTTAAATTGAACAAGATATTTTCCCCTTTGTAACATTAATGATTTTTTTAGTGGCAGTAGACTTGTAGGGAAAGTTGGGAGTGGAAACTGGAAAGCGGATGGCAACCTTAAAGAACAAAAGGAAATTAAAGAAAGGAAAAAAGAAACACATTTAGAATAGGCTGCCATCATAGCCCCAAAATGTAAAGAAAAAGGACAGAAAAAAAGGTGTCTTGATGTGGGCATCTTGCATTTAGCTCTGTGAAATGGTGAATGGTGCTGAGGCTTCAGGGGACCAAACATTTTTGGCTGTGAGCTTGTACAGCTCCTCAGTCCTGAGCATCAAAGAGGTAAATGTTTGGGGGTTTTTGGAAGAGGGATACAAAGGCACCCATAACGGGTGTCTTGGTAAGAGTATTTCACATTGGTTTGAGAAGAGCCTATAGCTACTATGCCAAACCTTCTAGAGCACAAAGGATATTTTTTAGTGACTTTTTGGGTACACGTCTCCATTATATCAGAAGCCATAAAGCCATACTTTTTTTGGTTGGTGTTAGATGGTGTTTTGGACTTGTAATGGCAGTACCAAAAAGGACAGTTAATCTCCATAACTGAATAAATAGATTTCTAGGTTGGAGCTTTATTCAGTGCAAACTTTTGACTGATTCATGGAATCATAGTAGGGCAGAAATGATTTCCTAATCTAAATATTTCAGAATTGAGTAGTGAACTTCTGTGGTCTCTAGAAGTCCAGTAGAAGGAGTGGCCAGTGGGATAAGATCAGTAATGACTGCCATTCCATTCCATCTACCATTTCAAACTTTATTGCTTTATATCTCATATTTTAATATTTGTCACTTTACGAAAGGTCTAAACCCATTTGACTTTCTCTTGCAAATTGCATTATGGTGACTATTTTATTGGCCCACTATTGAAACCCTTTTCTTTTGTTACAGATCAGCTGTCGAATCCTTCAAGACTTGAAAGATTACCATCATCATGTGCTTCATAAATGCAATAACCATGTGAGAAATGTAAATAATGTAGCCGTTGCTTGCTTAGGAAGGAAAGGTATGTCAAAATGCTCTCTATTTCTACTCTTTTCTCTTCTTTTTTATTTTACAATAGAGCATTAGAAAACAGCTTTATGTTACATGAACCGATGGATGTCGGTATTGAAAAAGAGAGTGGGCTGTCATCCATCCATTGAAGCAACAGCCATACACACACCCACCAACCCACCCACCACCCACAGACACCACCATGTCCACCATACTTTCCTCCATTATTTCTTAGTTTATGAGTCTTCACGAAAAATCTTCAGGCAGAATCTCAACAGTGCCCAAATAGATTCCCCAAACGAACCCCATTTTGCACTTCCTCACGTCACCCCCTTGCACGGACCTCTTACTCCATTTCCACCCCTGGAATGTGGCCTAACCTTTTCTTCTCTATTACTAAAAAAGCAATCCGTACTTCGTTTTCCTTCTATGATAATCATCATAATTCATAAGTCATAAGTCATAACATATAATATTTTTATTTTTTTTTTAGTTGGGGTTTTGGTTTAAGTCAAATCCACAACGTCACATCCCCCCGTATCTTATCCTCGACGATTTCTCATCTGGTTCATGTCCTGAGAGAAAGTGATATCCTGTTTCAATCACACAACACACTTTAATCAGCACTATTGTCCATAATCTCTGCCTGCCTAACTCTACCGTCCATTTTGACCATCCACTCCTTTAATCATTTCTAGTTAGTCCTCATCTGTGCTTATAAAACCGTTTACTATTTAACTACAGTGATTTTTGCACAATATAATGTGCTACTATATTTTTGCTCTACAATTGTTTTTTCCATCATGTTTTTGTACCATAAAATGTGATATTAAATAACTAATATGTACTAATTTACACAATCCCATAGCAGTTCAATGACTTTCTATTGTCAGATTATAAATTTTCGAATCCACTGCAAGTAACAACGGGATACAGTTATACTGTGATTCTTTTTTCATAAATAAATAGCTATATTATAGCATTTAAAAACATTAATTTATACATTTATTTTACTTAACTAAATAATAAATTAATCATTTTATTATTTATCAATTAATT
The DNA here is from genome assembly GCA_020521535.1 of Rubroshorea leprosula. Classification (NCBI taxonomy): domain Eukaryota; kingdom Viridiplantae; phylum Streptophyta; class Magnoliopsida; order Malvales; family Dipterocarpaceae; genus Rubroshorea; species Rubroshorea leprosula. The sequence continues at coordinate 246,538 of BPVZ01000131.1, read as the reverse complement.
ATTGTTATCAATTATTATTTTTAAATATAATCATAACCTTTGCGATGACAACGTAATTTGTCAGCTGGGCAGCATGTTTTAATTAATCAGCAAGTACGGTTAAAATCTTTATCAAAAAATAAAGAAAATTACGTTTAAAAGCAGTATGTAGACACTGACACACTAATGAACGCTAATTGACACTACCATGTGCCGTTTGTCAATTTCCCTGAACTTATCTTATAATCTGACTGTCTCTTTGGAAGAGACAGCAAAGATCAATGGGTAAAAACCTGTGTGCTCGGTTGCAACTTGCTTCCTTAATTATCTTATACGTAATGATTTACATTTGAGTTTTAATTAACCTCATTATTTATATGAAGGAGACTGGAATTTAAGATGCTAGATGGCGTACCGAATAGGGATGAGAATGAGAGTAGAACTGTTGGTAGGCTGGGCCCTGGCTCGACATAGACGAGCCATCTGGTGTGGAGGGCTCGGACTCATCAAGCTCGCACTCCATGTTCACCCCAAACAGCCGCAACCGCCGCTTTGAGCTCCCTGTCGTTGTCTGGCTCTGTACGGCCGCTTCTGCAACCAAGACCAGACAATGTGAATTATATGGATTCAACTTTGGAAGAATTTAGAGAGGCAGAAGCGAAGATTAGGTGAAATATTATGTTCAAACTAAAATGCAAAAGAGGTATTCTCAAATCATAAAAGCGAAATTGGGTGTCTAGCACTGAAAAAGATAGCTGAATACAAAAGAATTGAGAATACAAATAAGGCAAACGCGTGCATCCCACGCATTTCCATCCGGAAAAACCAAAGGTTGAAATTTCATCATATACCCAGGAAACATTGAGGAGTAAAAGGATGAATGGATAAGAGTTATTGGATAATATGACAAAATATACCTGCATGGGAACAGTCCGGTTGGTATGGCACATTAGTCCCCTTTCCCTGTATGTGCTCAAGATAAGGATGCCCTTGATACAATCCCCTACTCCACCCGTCATTTCCACCACCGCTCACGGCAGCGCCACCATCTTGGTTGGCTGCTGCACTGCCCCTCCGCCGCCATCCTATAAACAACCTGTCGCCGTCCGTACGATGCCTCTCGAATAAGATAACGTCACCAGCGTCAAGCTGCTTCTCCTTGACGTACCTGCTCCACCCTTTCGTCAAGACGTAACTCTGACTACTGTTCCAATATGAGTATCGGAACCGCCAGCACTTCCCTGATTCGTCTTCAAAACTCAGAAGCAACCCTTTGTCCCCTGAGTCACCGCCGAGGGGAAAGTACTTCTCGGCGTACTGTTTGGGGATGACCAGACGGTTGAGCTTGCCAACGTCACTGGGGGTCAAGGGTTTCTCGAACATAGGTTCTTTCTCCACGTCTTGGTTAGCGTTTCCTGAGTTGTCTGTGGCGGCAGGTTGGTTGTCGACTTCTTCATCATTCTCCTGGTTGAGATTGAAGCCGAGAGACGGATTGTGCTGGGAGAGAACCACGGAGGGAGGATAGAACTGCTGCCAAGAGTGTTGGTGGTGGAAATGAGAAGCCCACTCGGCGGCAGAGGTTTCATTTGGGATTTGCGGTATATGGGAATGGGCGTTCTGTGTCGGTTCCATGATGGGTTGTGTCGTTTTTTTGTTCTTGGAGATGTTGCTGTCGTTGTAATTGCTACCCCAAGTGGTTTATGAACATTTCGCAGAAAGATAGAGAAAAACAGAGAGGACTGTAGAGAAGGAAAGAAGGGTAATACGGTATGGTGTGGGCTGAGACCTGAGAGCGAGAGAGAGAGAGAGAGAGAAGCGTGCGATGATTATGGGTTTGTTGTGGAAACT
>BPVZ01000131.1:216979-244611 GCA_020521535.1 Rubroshorea leprosula | reverse complement strand
ATTATAAGTACAAGAGTACTTTAAGGTTTTGCGTGATGAAAAAATTTCAACCATTATACTCATTGTAATTCCATGTACTACACTGTTTCCTTTCTTCACATTGTCAGTAAAAAAGATAAAAAAATTGAATGAAGTCTTTAAATTTCGAGTGTGTGAATATTTTAATTAATTAGTAATCTACATGAGTAAGAGATTGTGATATTTTAATTAATTAGTTGTATATTTTGCTCTTAATAAATTGTAACCTGAACAAATCTTAATTTAAAATGGAGAAATCTCAATTTAAAAATTACGAAAATGTATAGTTTTAAAACTTTATATTGGTGTTAATGGTTTAAATAGTTTAATAATAAATTTTTTAATAAAAATAAGGGATTTTCAATTTAAATTATACAACATATAAGTAAAGTTAAAAAACATCTCTAATTATATAATTTAAGATAAAAAATTCATATTATTCAACAAATCTTGCCTAATATTTAAAATTTAAGGAGAAATTACTTTTGACATAATATTATTTTTTATTAAAATATGTCTTAATTAACTAACTAGTAAGAACATTAATTTGTGCAAGTGAGATTCTTACATAGTCTTTTAACTTATACCTAAGACTCTTGTATATATATCCGAGCTCTGATTCTGAGTAGTAATAATTCATGGTATCTAGTACTAAATACACCAGGCTTTTGAATGAAACAGTATAGGTTTGACTGGAAACCAGGTGATGAGCAGAAAATGTATGGTCTTGGTGAAAATGAAAGAAAGAGATTACTTACTTTTCTCCTTTTTTTTTTTTTTTTTTTTTTTCTCTTTGTACAGGTGAATATATATATATATACACACAACTTAATTCTGTGCAAATTCGAAACAACCCATGTTACCTCATTGGCAAACAAATCAGGAGGTGGGGGTGACGATGACGTATGATGGCAATCCAGAACTGAGCATCCAAAGGCTGGCCATGCCACCCACACAGATGATTAATCAGCTGTCTGCCTCGCCATGTTGTAGCAAGAAGATAACTTGTCAAGGTATTTCATGGGATTTGATTCTTACATTTCCCACAGTGAAATATATTCTTCTTTGAGGTGTGGTTTATGGCCAGAGTCCGCAGAATATGTTAAGACTACATAATTGCATTTAATCTTATTTATATTTTATCAGTTTATAATTATTTTTAAAATTAATTGATTATAATGTTTAAAAATATTAATTTATAAATTAATTTTAATATATTAAAAAATAAATAGTAATTATTTTTAATAAATAAACTAAACCAAAATTATATTTTTTAAAAACAATATTATATGACCTTAATATATTTATGTGTGCCCATCGATAACGTGACAGAGTTGAACATGCCGTGTTAGGTTCATTTACTGTACTTGCACACCATCAAAAACAGTAAAAACAGAGAAAATAGTGAGGAGGATGATGATAAAAATTAGGTTTAAAATCCAAGTTTGAATATTTTCATCATTATTTCAGTGTAAATAATACTAATGAAATCATGCAGATTTGCGGTGAGTTTTTGAAGGTTTTCTCCCATTTATGAGGGAAATAGTACAATTTCTCTCACGTGCATGACAGAATTATAGATGTTTGGCTATTCCTAGTTTTAAAAATGAGGGAGCTAGGAGAGACACGATTGGAAGGGCTCTGAAAAAATATCCACAGATCCCTTTCCAATAAACAGAGGAGATGAGATAAGATTTGTCCAATTAGAGAAAAAGTCGTGTTCCTATGCTCTCCTCTCATTCTCATCTCCCTTTCTTCTCTCTCTGGGTGTGTCTATATATTATATAATTTGGGTACGATTTATTTTATGGAGTTAAATGTCTTTTTTCATTTGGAGTTTCAAACAAAACCCCACCTCAGTTTCCAGGTGGATTCAGACACCCTAGAAAAGGGTGTATGGCAGTGGGACTAGTTGTTAACTTTCAGTACATGTTGGGCAAACATAATGGAGGTTGTTGTGTTGTGTTTTGCAAATTTGTCTATTGTACAAACAACATGTTTGTGTCATCTTATTCACTGTCTTTACATGTAATTTGAAGTGTGTGATTCACGCAATTTGGTCTGAATCATTGGTGCATTAATCAAATTAGGATATCTAATCCAACGGTCCAAATCTAGGCACATTGATTAGGTAATCCTAACTCTCCAAAGGGTACTCTTATCTTCTTTCAGAACCTGTAATTTTTTATGGGTTTCTCAGAGTGTAAGATTCTTTGACCATAAAGAAAGGGCAGATTAGGGGGAGATGTGGAATCTGCCATGTAATTCTTGAAGGGTTTCTTACCTTGTTTTATTTTTTATTTATTTATTTATTTATTTATTTTTGTTTTAGTATACTGGGAGTTAATATTATAAGGGTTTGAATGTTGGACCATAACCTCAACAAATCAAAACCCTTTTAGTTGAGCAATGATAGTTGATTACTAATTTTTAAGATGAAGCTATGATAATATTAATTATCATGTGAATTTATGTCATGTGAGTCTCAAACAAACCTACATAATCAATAATTAAAATAATTTCATCTTAAAATTTAATTTCATGAATTATTATTATTTTTAGTTAATAAATATTAACTTAATTAAATTAAAGTTTTATTGGTTAAAAAATCTTATTATTTTAGTTTTTTTTTTTTGGACATGATAAAGAAGACAACTAATGAGAGATATATATTCGAGAGATATTGGAGAGATGTTAGTGTGGCCTAGTATGGTATTGCAAGAAAAATAAATTATGGATTCGAATTTCGCAACTTTTTAAAGGTTTCTTATATTTTATATGATTTGTTAGTCTTTGAATTTAGGAATTGAGCTATATATGTACCTTATGCGTAACAGATGTAATCTACATTGTGCACGGTGCAAAATGAATGTAATCTACATACCCTATGTATGTGGTTTTCATAGGTTTTAATAATTTCTAAAAATAGGAGCTTCTCAGTTTCCCAAGCAAAACCTCCCACCTGGCACCTGGGTTTGTAAGACCAATCCCTAGACTTAATTGGTTACCAAAGTCCACCACTGTCTTTGGCAATAAATCAATTCACACTTGCTTTTGAAAATTAAATTATTTGAAGAATTTTGGACGGCCAGAAGAAATGGTATGATTAAATTAGAAGTGCTAAATTTAGTATTAATAGTTTTTTTAACTTGTGTTTTAACAATGTATTTATTATATTTATTATATTTTTATTATAAATTTATATAAAAAATTATTTAAAAATTTTATTTTCAACACAAATATTATGTGAAATAATTTAATTAAATAATTAATAAAATTTAAGTTAATTTTTTTTATGTAAATTAATAATACAATATGTATTAATTACATTCTTAATATATTTCTTAAAGGCACAAGTTAAAAATCTTTTTTATAATTAGTTGAAGGTGGTAGGGCCAGTGTACTTCAAAATGAGGAAGGGGGGTCCAAGAACAATGCACATGATCCAGATGCAGATGTGCCTACCCTAAATATTGGTTAAGGGTAAAATTGTTAGTAATCCAATCAGACACGCTTCAGCTGTATTATTCTCTTAAGCTGATCAATCTGACAATATTGGACAAGATCATTCTTTTTTTAACTAGATGGAACCTATGGTTAACTTAATCTGTCAGTGTCGTTTGTGCCAAACTTCTTTTTTTTTTGGTAAAATCATTTGTGCTAGACTTTGGAGATGGTATCTACTTCATAAAAGAACAAAAAATGTTACTACTATCAGTTTGGGTTAAAAACAATGTTATTAATGAATCAAGTACACTTGTGAACTTTTTTAATAATATTTTCATCATTTTTAACTTGAATTGAACCATTTTTTTTATGAACTTGCTCAGTTGAAAAATTGAAAGTTGTCCAATTGAAAAATTGCAAACTAATTTAAAGCTAACATCATTTAAGTATGGTTAATAATGTAAATAATTTAGTGATAATTTCATTCTCTTAGAAATAAAAACTTTTAAGTTTGAATTGCATGATATTTAAGTGGAGTGAGTCAAGGGATGTGAGAAAATTATCTCATATTGTACAACCCAATATATAAAAAAAAAACACTTTTTAAGTATGAACACAAATATTTTTACTTATATAAAAAATGATTGGTACACATTTAATTTAATACATTTTTTGGTACTTGTTTCAATTCAACTATTAAAATATATATGTATAGTTAATTTAATTGATTCTTATATTTTATATACATAATCACATTTTTACATTTATTTGTCTTTAATTTTATGTAAAAAAATATTAATTTTTTAATAAATATATAATATTATGTATTAAACTAAAGTGTATATCAAATAATATTCGTACCATATATACCTTCATGGTAAATTTGAGTTTCAACAACATAATTATATTACTTTGGTATTTGGTTATGAGTACAAATATGAACAAGTTGCATAAAATGCAAAACTGTTGGCCCTTAAATATGCTAAAGTAATTAGCCTAGAAAAGGTCCAACAGAGGGGGACCATGGTCCTCAAATTAATGAGAAATATGTCTTGACATGGACAATGCATTAAAGAAGAGTTCAAATATAAAGTCATGGAGAGAGCCGATAATTTGGACTAACTTTGTGATGGGGCTGATCAGTTTTTTACCCCAAAGTTATTTACTTTTGTTAGGATTCCAGTCTCCACTCTGACATTCACATGATTGGGTCTAGCCTCCCAGGGGCTTTTCAATTTAATTACTTGAATTAAGCTCAAAGTAACATGTTAGTTCAATCATGGGTTCGTGTATTATTGGCTTTGATACTCTTGAATAATGCAGAATTGCAATCATCAAATTAAATTTTAGGGACAGAAGAAATACTGCTTGAAATATTGTCTATGAAAAAATGTTAAAATACTGCTCGTTTAACTATCAAAAGATTTAAATACTTTTAAATTGAGTTTTTGAATCTAATAATTTATATTTAATTTTTCATATTTAAATTTAATTAATTAAAAATTTGACTCCCATTAATTATTTAAAAAAATCTATTAATTTCTCGTAATTTCCCATGATAAAAAGAAAAATTAAATACTTTTAAAGATTGAATGTTGGCCGACTTAATAATTTATAAATTATTTTAGTCATTTCACATTTAAAATGACTTTTTCAGTACAAGCTGAAAATAATCATTCTGTATCTTTTACCTTTATGGCTATATCGAAGTTTATGATTATCTAGGTCTTCAACATTCATCCGCGACAAAAACATGAGGTTTCAATTGAAAAAGGAAAATTATTATCTTAGTTGCATAAGCAACCATCAATATATTGATTTTAATAACTTTAAAAGTTAAATTCATTAATAAATAAGTATCATTTTATTTTATATATTAGATTAAAGATTTAGGTTTTAAGATTATATTTAAAGCAATTAATTTTTTTAAATATATTATAACAATGTGTGGGATATGCTGTTAAAATTATTTAAGAAAAAATTAATTTTAAAATATATAAAAATTAACTCGAACATACCTTAATACCTTAAACAAAGAAAAAAAACAATATATATATATGTATATCTTTGATTTTATATTAGTTTGGGATCATAAATTTTAAGAATTTACAAACATATGCTAACACTATAGAAGTTAATGAGAAAAGAATTTTTTGCCATACTTTCTCCAATCAATTAGACTGTCTCTCTTCTCTGCTTAGCCCTAAATGGGTGCAGCAAAAGGCAAATCAATGGACCATCCACACTGCCAATGCTACCACAAAATAAATAAATAGATAAATTAGATCTAAATTTTTCTTTTTAAAAAAATTAACAATTGCCCCAAGGCACGTGTATGACCAAAACTCAAATCTAAATCACAGCCACAAAACCCTGAAGCGAACAAAATTAAAAAATTGCAGAAGCCAAACAGAGATTGAATACTCCACGTCTTCTCTTTTACTGGCCTGCCTGCAAAATGGCTCATGGTGTCAAGTTCCAATCCACGAGCAAGCACGCGTGGGTTCTAATCTTGTAGGGCCTAAAATACATGTAAGTTTGTGTGGAAAAAATATATAAAAAAAAAGACAAAAAAAAGATATTTCAGTTTTAAAAATATTAAAATATTTAATTATAATTATTATATATGTGTAATGTAGTACAAGATCTAATTTTATTAAATTTATTATGTAATTATTATTAAACATTTTAAATTTTTAAATATCAAGATATTTTAATTTCTTTTATTTTTTTATAAAAAATATTTGTTATTAAATATAAGAGTAATTAATGCAAGACCTATGCAACAAAAAAGTATAAAAGTCATACCGGACCTACACATAAACGATAGAGTCCACATGACATGATTCAACAGTAGACTTACATGTGGGAGACCTATTTAAATGAGAAAATTTTACCATAATTTTTTTTATAAAAAAATGTGAGAGTTTTTATATATATATATATATATATTTGTAAGGGGTTGAATTCAAATAGTTATCCTGGGATAGAAAAATGCATTTATACGTAACTTGACGCCACTTAACCCAAAAGTTGAAGCGCAAAAAAAAAGAAAAAATGTGAGAGTTAAATATAAGATAAGCAGTGGATCATTATTTTTTATGCCAATTAATATTAGGTTATTTAAGAAAAAAACTTATTTTAAACTAAGATGTTAATGTTGTATTGAAGGGCCACATACATTTCTCACAAGAACTTCTACTTCTCCGCATGTTAAGCAAAAAGTTCCCCTGAAAATACCACCTTGTTAGTTACAGCTACGTACTAGTACATAAATTGGTCAAAGAAAGGAGAAAGCACGCATGATTGAGATATTAATAATTATGGTTGGGGGTGGGATGGAGAAGGTATTTTCGAGTCAAACCAACATCTGCACACTTTTTATCAACGTGCCTGAAGTGGACAATACCCTCTCTGCTGGTTTAGATCAAAGAATCAGACCTTTCTTTTGATCAATTGCCTCTGCCTAACTTTGAAGGTGAAATGAACTTGGTTTGGATCCCTCCTCTCCAAATTTGTACATGTTAAAAAAATAATATTTTTTTCAAAAAATAACTCTTATTTTTTTTTATTTTTAATTAAAATTTTAAGAATAATATTTATATTTATTTATAATATTTTTTTTATCAGCAAAATAAATAATATTTATTATTTTAAGTACCCAATCCAACCCATATACAAAGTGAAAAGGCATGAGCAATACAAACAAACCCAGCAGCCAATAAAAACTACAAGCAAACCCAAGAACCAGCAAGCAAACCATTCCTACCTTGCACCCCTTCATGCCACCCCCTGTTTCTGCTCATAGAATGTCTTCAATAGCCTTTTATGCCTTTTGACCTCCATAGCAGCCTGCATTGGGTTATTCTGCCACTTTGAAAAGGAGAAAACACACCCCTTCATCTTAATCTTAATTTAGAAAAAAGTCTTGGGTTGCACCATATCCACCACCCTTTCCCTAAAACTTTCAATATTCTTAAAAACTCTAATATTCTTACAATACCAAATATACTAAGAAATAGCAAGGAAAATACACGCTCCCATTTCCTTCCCTACTATCCTACCCAAACTGTGTAGAAAAAACTCTGCAACTCCCTCTATTGTATTTGATAGCACATCCTCAATACCCCACCAATGCAGCACTTGTACCCAAACTAACCAAGCTTTCTTGCATGTACAAATAGATGGTTAGCCTCCTCTATCGCCCCATTACACAAACCACACATTAAACCCTCCCCATTATTTATAATATCCTTAAAAAAATAAAAAAAAATTAAGAGAATTTTTTTGTAATTAGATAATTAATTAAAATGAATAAATAATGATAATGTTCAAGTAAGAAAAACATATTTGTTTATCTTAAAAAATGAAAAAATGAAAAAAAAAATTAGGACAAATGTAAAGTAAAAAACGATTATTTTGAGATAAAAAGAGTAACAATAAAGATAATGTGCCCCATTTTGTAGGTTTAACTTCTATTTGATTTAGTTGTTAGGAAATTTTTATTAGCTACTGTATTACTTTAAATTGGATGCATAGTACTCTTTACATCTCAAAAGAATTGTGTTTATATTTTGAATTTATCTTAAATTAATTTTTATTTTTTTATTTTTTGAAGGTAAATAAATGTGTTTTTCAATTTAACTTTATCATTGTTCATTTACTTTAATTATTCATCTTATTACAAAAAAAAGAGAGAAGAAATCTTTCTTTGTCTTTTTTTTTCCCCCAAAGTCTAATATAAAAAAAATACATAAATTGTGCCTAAATTTTTAATTTGAAGAAAAAGTAAAAATATGACAATTATTTTAAAATATATTATGATAAACGGGACTAAAATTTTGAAACCAATAACACCATTTAAAATAATAAAAGATGACCCTTATATTCTTAATAATTAACTCTTTTCATTTTATTAAAATTTATAATATTATATAAATTAAATAATTTAATGATATGATTCAATTTCAAAATTTTGTCCTTTGTATTACTAGTCTCTCTCTCTCTCTTTTTTTTTTTTAAGTATATTAGAGAATAAATTACTTAATGTGACAAAGATTTAAACCCTAATCTTGATCTAAATGAAAACTTTTTAATTAATGGACACTAACTTAGCCGGGCTCTTGTAGGTGTATTAATGCTACTCTTTTAGGATGGTCATCCAAACCGAAGCAACTATAATGTTTAGGTAAATGGGCCTCAGTTGGGTCCAATCCATAGCATAAAGCCCAAACCTATATGAAGCAAGAACCACACCTGAGTCGGGTTTTCTATCATGAACCAAACTCGATTGCGTTTGGCGTGGCTTAGGAAAAGAGGGCATCGTTATGGCAACTTATAAAAATGTTTTTGCCACAAAAATTTTATAGTATTATCCTTTAAAAATATTGGTTTTTTTAGTTGATTGTTAAAAATAATTATAATTAATAATTAATAATTATTTAAAAAATAACTGATATTTATTAAATTAATAAATTAAAATTAATGTGTAAATAATTTCAATTGAGTGATTTAATGATTAAGAGTTTGAGATTTCAAATTAAAGATTTTATTTTCGAATTTTGAATCGAGTAAGAAAGAATTTAAGAATAAGAAAGAGTTATTCCATTTTATATAATTTATAATTAGATGTACTAAAAAAATAATGTATAAATTGATGTTCTTAAATATTCCAATAATTTTTTTAAATAAAAAAATTATATACCCTTAATATTTTTGTGTAACAATAAGAAAAGGTCCGTTTTTACCCAAAAACACACCTGCTGCAGTGCTGCACTAAACACATTTGCTCGCATTAATTGATTTGGGTACTATCCTTATGTAGTTGGTTAAATACTGCTAAAAATTAAGAATCGTAAGTTTTCAAATCAAATACTAATTAGAACTTGTACTACTTACGTCCCATACTTGCCCCTTCAAATGAAGGAAAACAGTACTCCTTATAATCTGGATCATTTGCGGGCAGCTAAAAATCCCAACTAGGAATTATGGTCTAAGTCAAGGTGATATTGGTAGATATTATTTATAAAGGAAAATGATAGATACTTTTTTTTTTATTTAACTTGTTTCATGATGTTTACTAATTTAGTTATTGTTTTTAATTTAAATTTATAAACAATAAAATTTTAATAAATTTATTGTAAAATATATTAAATAAAAAAATATTCTAATTATTATCTCATTTATAAATGACCTTTACCTCTCATTTCCTCACATCTTGAGAAGTACATGTTAAGTTCCTGTTAAAAAAAAAAAAGGTATGCATCACAACAATAACAATTTTACGTGCCAATTCATGTGTGACTTCTTAAATTAAAATATATATATAATATGATATGTCATATTGTATAATTTATTACACTATAAAATCATTATAAGTCAATATTTTTTTTAAATAAGATAATTTTTACAAATATTCCTACCATGCTATGAGGATTTTTTTTTTAAAACATAAAGATTTATAGGAGAACAGGGGATTTTTTAAGTTGTTGATGAGAGTTGAACTCCCAATCAACTAAAACTAAGCACTAAAGCTTAATAATAAACCATTAAGTTTGAAAACTAGGTTCCCCCATGCTATAAGAAATTAGAGAAAAGAACTTCGAAGAGTTGTATATTAATCCCAGGGTGGTATTTCTTACCAAAAGACAAATGGCTAAGCACTTGGCTCAGGTCTAATCATTTTTCTAAACTCACTAAACTTGAGATAACTTGATTTTATATGAATGATAAATAATATTAGAATGATATTATTTTAAAATATTATAATTCCGTCTGGATCTATCATAGGGGGAAGCAAGTGGGGCCAGTTGTTCCATAGTGTGATCTATAATTCCAATTTTTTATTTTAAAATTTAATTTATATAATTCGTACTAGTAATTTTAAAAAAAATTGTTGTCCTTCATCAATATATATATAATTGATGTTTATACATTGAGTTTTTAAAAAATTAAAAAAATATTTTAAAATTATGTTATTTTAATAAAATATTATGAAAAATAAAAATATATATTATTTTTGTTTTAAAATGTATTATATTAATTTTTTTCAATAAAAAATTATTAAAACAACTTAATTTTAAAACTTTTTTTTCTCTTAATTCTTTAAAATCTAGTTAATAAATACTTATATATATATATATATATATATATATATATTCAAACCTATATTAGAACTAGTGTACAACATCTACCTCCGTTAGCATAAGTCTCACGGATTACAGAGTATCAATTTCTTGATATTTCTTTTGAACAAAAAGAAATTTGGGGATGTAAAAAAATAAATAAAAATTTCATTTATTTTAGATATAACACCCTTAATATCTATTAAAAATTGTTTAACGTCTTTTCAGATCCAAGCATCAATCTCTAGTCTTGGTAATTTATCTAAGCTCAAAACTCTATATTCTTTTTTTTTTTTTTTTGAAAATAGGTAATGATCAAAACTCTATATTCAAGGCCACGCAATCCGGTACATAATGGGCATTTATTTTGCTCTTAATTGCCCTCATAACTTAATCAGATAATTAGAGCAGAGAGAAGAGGGAAAAAAGAAAAAGGCCCTGAGCGTGATACCGAACATGATAATGTTGTTCAATGGTTGCGAAGAAACTGAAGGGCACAATTATCGGCTTTTCAGTTCACTCTTCAATGAAAAAGTATGGCTACTGCAAGAAGTGAGATTTCCTTTAGGTTAAATGTCCAATTTGACCTCTATATTTCAAATTTTGAATAAATTTCATGGTTTAAAACAGTGAAGTAAATCCCGTACCATATTAATTAATATGATCGGTACATGCCAGTTTTCTAAACAGGTCGAAACAGTATAATATTAATTTTTGTTTTGATTAAAATTTAATCATTTCAATCAAAATTTGATGTACTAATCAAAATTTAATGTATTGACCGGTACACATTATGCCGGAATAAAAAGAAAAGAAAAGGATTTCTTAACCCAAAACAACGTCGTTTTGGCTAAAGGGCTTTTAATCCCTGCAAATCTGCAATTTCAAATCGCCCATCGCATAGCCTTGCCATCCTCCGATCCGACCCTGCAACTGCTCCTCCTCCTCCTTCCTGTTTTACAAATCAGGCGCCCTAGATCTTGGACTTGGAGATTGATTTGTGGGCTAGGGGCTTGTAATTTTAGATTGAATTTCTGCAATTTTTGTAATTTCTACAATTTTATATTGCAGTTTTCATTTTCTAGTTTCACCAGTGGTCGGGTAGTCCAGTCCAACTGCTATATTAGTTTAAGTTAATGGTTGAAGAAAGAAAGGATTATACCAACTTAAAAGGTTTTCTCAAATGTTGTCCTTAATTATATTAGTTTTTTTTATATAATTATTTTAAAATTTGATATTTAATTTATAAAAATATATATTTATATATTTATAGTGATAAATTCAAAATAGTATGCGAAAAATTTCAATACTCGGTACGTATCATTTCAGTAACAAAACCGATATATATATCGGTATGATATTGACTACTTTGGTTTAAAATACCATTTGAGTCTCTCAATTTTTAAATTTATATTAAAATTATTCTTAAACTTTAAAAAATACTATTTTTTAATTTTTATTAAATTTTGATACTAATTTTGTCCTTCCATTGACGGAACTGATTGTTAGCACCTTAAATTGCCAAAAAAAATCCTTAAGAATATGATTTTTTTTTTCTCTTACTAATCAAGACTACTTGCCTTTCAAAAATTTTTAATCAAGAATATTATTTCTTTAATTTAAAATATTACTTTTTTAATTTTACTATAGAGGAATTAAGTAGAAATAAACAGTTATTTCTTATTAGAAACTTTTTAAAGGTTGTAGTCTTAATTAATAAAATAAAAAAATTATATACTTGATTAAAAACTATTTAAAAGGTGATAGTCTTAAATAGTGAAAAAAAAATCTATTATCAATTTAAAAAAATTATATTTTTATTTATACAAAATCTCAAATAAATTGTTGTGGGAAGTGGGCATGGTACCCTGTCGTGCTTTTTCTTGATTCTGGAGGACTTGCAGCAATTGATCATTGTTGTGTTGCTAATATTGTCTCAACTCTAATTTTAAGGAATTAGAACCTTGTCAACATAATTTTTTTTTACTGGTCCGTTACCGTTCTGTCATATACCCTCAAATTTAAAGCAAAATTTTCAACTATATTCTTTAAAATTTTAAATATCTAATAAAACTAAGTAATGGCAAATTAAACATACAAAAAAAAAAAAAAAAACTCATTACAATAAAAATAAAAAATAGAAAAATAGATATATTTTGATAAAGGTTTAATACCCAATTTGATCCCTAAACTTTCATTTCGAAACTTAGTTCATTCTTTAACTTCAAAGAGACCCAAACCATCCTTAAACTTTATTTTTTTAGAACCCAAATAGTCCTTCTGTCACAGAAGTGCCCAGCTGGCCCGTTAACTTGCCACGAATTAATACTTTTATTTTAGAAAAATTATGTGGAAAAAAAATGATGATTTTGTAATTTCAATTTCTCGAAATACAGCATCAATGCCAGTAGCCAAAATCCCCTTAGCCATCTCCGTCAATTGAGAGAAAACCACGGTGGTAGAGATCGACAAGCTGAGCGCAATCAGGACCATCATCCCCAACGTGACACTGGGGCGAGTGTTCATCAATTGTGACTACAACACTCCCATGATCTCGCAAATCATCGAATCGTAGCTCGTATAGACACGTTTCTCCCAATCCATCCAGTCTGCAGGTAGCTCGTAGTTCCTCTCGATCATCTTCATCTCATGAATCCTCTTCCGAAGAACGATCATGCTTTCATCAACGATCTGTCTGCTCGAGTCTCGGCCGCGCGCCTCTTTCTTCGCCACGAATATCTTCGTTAAGATCGTTTAAAGCCGAATCCGGCACCCGCATAAAATAATTACATAAATGAATTCTAGAATCGTTTGGTTTTATAAGTTGGGGATTCAACCAAATCAGGAGAATAACTCCTTTGCAAGCTGCTATACTCATTGCAAAGGGACAAAAAAAGCTAAAATCGGCTAAGATCTCAATTGATAGAAGCGCCGATTCGACTCCATTTTCACTGCATCAACTCCACAACTTCAAACAAAAATGCAGCAAAAATATTGAGGAATTAAGCCAACCTAGGGCATACTACTAATAAGTTTGTTTTCCTTTCTAGTTTCCACAGTTTCTTAGCAACCAAACACAAATTTCCATCGCAATCCTCAGGTAAAAAACAAAATCTACTTTTCTATCAAAGGATTTAAGTATATAAAGCCACAAAAAAATCGCTCACTGGTGCCAAGTTGAAAGAGAGTGAGTCTTCGAGAAGGATTGTTACTGTTGGAGGCATTGGTATCGTCGCCATTGATGAGAATAGAAGAGAAGTTCGGAGACGGCGACCGCATTGAAGGTTTGCAAACTGAAAGACAACGCATCAAAGAAGAAGACAGTGCAACTGGAGTGTTGTTCTCAGCATTTTCTCTTATCTTCTTCACCCCAATCCCAATGTGGGTTCTAAACCCCAACTAGAAAAGAAAAGGAAAAAGAAAAAGAAAAAAAAAGGGGAAAGAAAAGGGAAATGAGGAAGGAAGAAAGAGGAGGGTGGAGAGTAGAGAGAAAAATGAGAAAGGGAAAGAATGATGCCGCTGGATTGGTGTTGATGTCGGTGCTGGAGAACAAGGAAATAACAAAAATGGCAGGGAAAGATGGGGTTTGAAGATAAGGGGAGGGTTAATATTTTAATTGTATATTTTTTCTATTAAATTTATTAAAATGATTAAATCATAATTTTCTTTTCCACGTAATTTTTTTTGAAATAAAAGTATTAATTCTTGGCAAGTTAACGTGCCAGCTAGACACTTATGTGACGGAAGGACCATTTTGGTTCTAAAAAAATAAAGTTTAAGGATGGTTTGAGTCCCTTCTGAAGTTAAAGGATGAACTAAGTTTCGAAATGAAAGTTTAGGGATCAAATTGGGTATTAAACCTTTGATAAATAAGGGACACCTATTAGTATACAAACAAAGGCATCATACAATCAAACAATATCAGAGCTGGGGAAACACTGAATCAATGTCCCATTTTTTTTTTTTCTAACAAAGGGAAATGTGGAGGATGGGGAAGAATAAAGAAAAAAAATTAAGAGAAACAAATTCAAAGTGATTTCAATTTGGTGATTACTAGCATTGAATTTTCTTGATTAATTAATTAAAGCCTATCCAAAGAACAAATCCAAATTGATTTCACTTATTTGATCTTATTTTCTCCATCAAATCAAAGTAGATGAAATCATTGGAAATTGAATTGTTCATATTTAACCATAAGTTTTATCTCTTATATATCAAGATAAGAAATAAAACATGCATCCACAGTTACAACATGGAAACTCAGAATTTTTTTAGGGCCCAACAAGGCAGCAGCCATTTGAAACAGAGCAGCAAGTTCATTGCTATGCATAATTCTTGCCACAGAACAAAGAAATATTGATACCGAGAAGAGAAATCCAATTTCATATAATAATTTTATCTTTGTCATTATCCTGCTAAATGCCATTACTTACCATGTCGTCAACCCATCGTGTCACCACTTGCGAATTCAATAGAGCAATTTGGTTGCAGAATAGGGTGGGGAAACGCCGACCCCTAAGCAGTATATTAACAAATAAATATTGGTGGTAACGAAGAGTTTAATTAATTAGACCAATAGTATTTACAAATCATTTGTTTATATTCCTTTCGAATTTTTTTTTGAATAAATTGAAATTATTTATATGAATTAAACGGGGAAAAACGAAAGAGGATGAATTCGTCACCCATTGAAAGTAAACAACTCTTAACTCAGGGTCCATGGCACTAGGTTGGAATGAGTTGTTTATATTTCTTTTGATTTAATTTAGTATTTGATTTTATTTATTCATAAATATTAATAAATTTATTTATTACTTCTTTTGTTCCAAAATGTTAAATCCCTAATTTAATTTCTCAATTATTATATGGACACTTTAATTAGTTTTTAAATTAAAAAAATCTTTAATTTAATTTTTAAAGTTTTCAAAATTTGCTCTAAATTACTTTCTTCATTAAAAAACAACTACCATATCTGTTGTTTGACAATAAAAGGCTATTATTTAATGGCTGTGTATCACACTAATAACGAGAATTTTGAGTTGTTTTTCAATAGAAAGACTAATTTTGAGATAAATTTTAAAATTTTACAATTAAATAATATAATTTTTTAATTCAAAGAGTAATTCAGAATCCACATAATAGTTGAGAATCTAAATTTAAAGTTTAATCATTCTAAAATAATAAATACTTCTAATTTTATCCTTAATTTAAAATTTTAAAAATAATTTATAGTTAGATCATAATTTTTAAAATAATCTCTTATAACATTATAATTATATGATTTTTGTTGATCTTTAGTCTAAAAGAAACACATTTTTCTTTCATTAAAATTGTCTGTAAATATTTTTTTGGGTGCCGTACCTAAGATTTTTCCGTTAAAATTTGAGAATTCATTCGCGGGCTAAATTTTTGTCCTAATAAATAGCAGCGGGACGGAAGGGGCCCAAACCCAAATCCAAAATTAACCTGACATTCCTTCTGTTACAAATTGGCGGCTAATCCCTTACACCACGTCCCATTCTCCTACTCTACTCCCCACCCCCAAAAACCCACACCTCCAAGTAAAAGTCAACGAAAATATCACAAAAAAATCCAAACCTATAATTAAACGCCAAGTGTTCTTTCCAAATGATTTTGAGTGCACCTGATCCTTCCTCCTCCTCCTTCCCCTACTTTACGCGCAGAATGTACATTGTACGGGCATACACAGTCTGTACCGATCTAAAAAAACCAAGTGAGTTAGTGCTGCCCATCATCAAAACCTTCCTCTCTTTCGACTCTCCCCTTTTTTTTAGGGTTCTCTGCTCAAAATTTCTCCAGCTTTCCTTCCCTTTTCCGCTTTATTTTCTCACCTGCCAAACAGGTCGATTCCGATTCAGCCAAGTTGGACTGCCATAAACCTGACGGTACGTTTCGAAATTTATCTGATAATTTAATTTTCGTTTTCGGTAATTTTGATTTGGAAGAAGAAATGAGCGTGATTTAAAAAAAAAAAAATTTGTGCAAATTTTCAGTTGCTGCAGTTTTGGTATCTTTGCGATTCTTTTCCCCCTTTTTTTCTGAAATGTGGCGTTTGGAAAGTTTGGATTCATTTTCCTACATTTTCTTAGGATCCAAACGGAGTGTATAAAGGCTTTCACTTTCCTTTTTCTTCATAGAAATCGGTAGATCTAAATAAACACGAAATTTTGAGCAGAGCATGCTAGTAAATGAAAACGCCGGAGGCAAAGATGAGGATGTGAGACAAAATATTGAAATTTTATCAATCAGCAGAAGAAATAATTTGTTTTATTGTGATTTTCTCTGTTACCGAACAGAGCATGTGAAGTATCTCCCGTTTTTTTTTTTTTTTTGCCCTTGTAGTATTTCATTTGTTCAATTTTTCTTTCGAGTAATGTTTAATTCGCCTTTTTCCTGAACAGTGAAGAAAAATCTGATTTTGGGAAAAGAAAAATTAGAAAAATTTTAGGGCAATAAACAGAGGCTGTGACAAGATCAGGAGTTGAACAGTTAAAAGAGAGCTGGTTTGGTGATAATTGATCATGTCAAGACAAAATCGAGACACGGTAATGGAAAATCTGCTGCCTGGCAAAATCAGAAAACGAGTGTGCTCCTCACCGCCGTCATCTTCATCATCGATGATTCAGAACTACAGATTCAAGAAAGCGATTCTAGTTGGCCGCAAACGGGGTGGATCCACTACTCCTTTGCCGACGTGGAGGCTGATGATGCGATCACCATCATCTGCGTCGGCATTGCGGGCCTTGGAGTCCCCCAAGTACGCAGCATCGGGGAATGGAAGCAAAGTAAAAGTGCAGCAGCAGCAGCAGCAGCAGCCAGTTTCGGCAAGGAAGCTGGCAGCAACGTTGTGGGAGATGAATGAAATTCCTTCCCCAGGAATTAGGCAAGCAAGTGAGGAGAGGAAGGTGAGGAAGGAGAGGAAGGAGGGGAGAGGAGGGAGAGGAGGGAGAGAGAGGATTGCCAGATCTGTGCATTCTGGTTCTTTGCCTCCTCACCTGTCTGATCCCTCTTATAGTCCTGTCTCTGAGGTGAGTTCTGTTTTATGTTTCATTTTTTTGAATTTATGGTACTCTAAGAAATTCTTAAGCGGGAAAAAAAAATTGTCATTGTGCTGCTAAGAAGAGAGTGATATTGACATTATTCTAATGTATGGCGCTTTTTTCATTAAGCCATTGCTATTATGATGTAATTTGCAAGGAGATGGTTACTGCTAATTTATTGATTTAACTTTCAAGAAATAAAAAATGGTTGTGCTAGGTTTAGTTCAGTCAGTGGGAGTGTTGTGTATGTTTGCTTGCAGTTAGTTGGCAACTACTTAAATTCAAGCATTAGTAAAGTGATGTATTTTGAAAGTTATCTGGTGGTAATCAAAATCAGTAGCTTTCATAAATGAGATTTAATTTGTGATTGCTGGATAGTTTTGGAAAGAGATGTTTGTGGACTGTGGTGCCAAATTAGGTCGTATACAATTTAGTTTGATTTTGAGTATGAATCCCTGAAATCCAATAATGCATATTTTCTTCTTCGATGAAATTGAAATTCAGAAAATTTGGTTTTCCTGTTGAGTTGCTTTTTGAGGATGAACTAAGTTTTACATGTTTCTGTTGTCAGTGAGATATAACTAAACCTAACTATTGCTTTTAATATTATACTTCTCTGGTTAAATGATACCACACTGTCTTTACTCTTCTACAGAGAATGGATCGATCTGGAACTGGTAGTCGCCATAGAGGAGCTTTGTCCATTTCCCACAGGCCTAGGCTTACAGACAATAATGTTGGAGTATTTGATTCTGTTAGCAATGCCAGTTTGATGGAGGTAAACCAAGTTTAGGTTTCTATTTGGTGTGAGATATTAATTTGAATTCTGTATTCCTTACTCCTACAACTGTAAGAATTGAATAGACGTTGTAAATGACATCTTTTAATGTCCTGTTCAGTTTATGATGACCCTGATCAGTTTCACTAGTTTTCTGTGGAAAAGCCCTTTTTAATTCCATAGTTTTAAACACTTTTTGACTTTTGCATACAAAGAATTACATGAAGCCAAGAGAACACATTAAATATCTTTGAAAATGTCAAGGTATCAGGAATTTTATCATGCTTCTAAATGTTGCATATGAAGAAGTCAAACTCACTAGCTTAGTGTGAAGTAGCTTAAACCTAATGTTGTCTTGTTGAACCTTCTTAGTAGTAAAAGGAGGCTCAGTGATTGCTTAATCAGGTTTTACACCTTCAGGTTTAAGGATGTGATTGCTATTTGTTGTCTCAAGTTGTGCTTAGGGCTAAATGGCAAGAATGGGAATAAGTGCACTTCAACCTTGATGGAGGTTTAATGATTTTCTTTATTATGTAGATTGAGACTAGGTCTCTTGCCCAGGCTCCTACTGGATCAACTGTTGGTGTTAAAACTCGACTGAAGGATGCTAGTAATGCCTTGACAACCTCAAAAGAGCTACTTAAAATTCTTAATCGTATGTGGGGTCATGAAGATCGGCCTTCATCAAGCATGTCCCTTATCTCAGCCTTGCATGCTGAGCTTGAGAGAGCTCGCCTGCAAGTCAATCAGCTTATCCAAGAACAGCGCTCAGAACAAAATGATATCAACTATCTGATGAAGCGCTTTGCTGAAGAAAAGTCAGCATGGAAAAACAAAGAGCAAAAAGTGGTTGAGGCTGCTATTGAATCCATTGCAGCTGATCTTGATGTAGAAAGAAAGCTGAGAAGACGGTTTGAAAGCTTAAACAAGAAGCTTGGGAAAGAACTAGCAGAGACAAAAGCATTTCTTCTGAAGGCAGTCAAAGAGCTTGAGGGTGAGAAAAGAGCAAGGGTGCTATTTGAGCAAGTATGTAATGAACTGGCTAGGAGTATCAATGAAGATAAAACTGAAGCAGAACTGAAGAAAGAGTCTGCAAAAGTTCGTGAAGAGGTTGAAAAGGAAAGAGAGATGATACAAGTAGCTGACATACTGCGAGAAGAGGGAGTTCAAATGAAACTCTCAGATGCCAAATATCAGCTTGAGGAGAAAAATGCAGGCATTGATACATTAAGGAGCCAACTTGAAGCTTTTCTAGCTTCCAAAAGACTCAAAGGAAAAGAGTATCGTTCTACAAATGAACCGAGCAGTGAGGAAATTGCTGCTTATTTGGACAGAACCCATTTTGGTAATGAGGAAAATGAAGAGAATGGAGAAGTTGAAGATGCAGCAGAATGTGAAGAAGACTCAGCTGATAGTGATCTTCACTCTATAGAGTTAAATATGGATAACGACAATAAGAACCAGAAGTGGGCTTATCCTCTTGGTGCTGCTCATGATTCAGGATTTGATGAAGGTGAGATCAAAGGGAGGAAGTCTACCTCCAGCATCAGATTACCAAGGAGAAAAACTTCTCTGCAGAGGAGTATATCTGACGCAGTTGATTGGGGTATGCAAAGTCAAAAACTGCAGAATTCAGGTGATGAATTAGATTGGACTAGATTGACCAATCTAGAGAGGCAAGCACAAGAAAATGGCTGCTTGGATGAACTGCAGGGATATAAATCAGTGAAGGGTCTGAAGGAGCACCTGCTGTCTGGCTCTAAGTTAGGTTCTTCTAGATTTTCTGCTAGTCCAACAAGGCCTCCAAGAGACTACGGGTATGCTGCTCAAGACAGACCTCCTATGGTGCCAGGTAGCCTTTCGAAATCAAGGTTAGCTGATTCCAGAGGTGAGGGCCATAATGTTAGAAAATCAAGATGGTAGCAATTCTCTTTAAGTCATCAATGTTCCATTCACAATGCTCTGGCAACAACTTCACTTACAATAGTGAATGCTGGATGCACAGAAGATTTAGGCACTTGTAGTGCCTAAACGAAAAGATTATTTAGATGAAGGCAAGTCTCTTGTTGCTTCTTAATTTTTTCGTGTGCTGTTTATCCTAGGGGTGAGAGACTTGAGTTGAAACTGCAGTGTTCGTTTAGTGACATAACTCTCCTCTATTACTAGAAATGCATTTCTTTGTAGAGCCTGTAGAAATGTGTATTTGATCAAACCAGTTTTATCTGTATACAAAAAATCTATAACCCCTTCAACGGGTCTGCAGTTTTTGTTCATTAGAAAGAATGTTCGTTGGTTTGTGAAAACCTTTTTCTTGTTCCCTTGATTATCCGACCTTGTATTACTGAAAGAGAAAAGAGGGTTAGTATCTTTCTGCCATCTTTGCTTAATCTTTAAATTAGAGATCTCATATTCAAAATTTGGGCTACATGGCCAAGAATTCAAGAAGGTGATGACTATCTACCATTCGAGAAGGTGCAGACTAACTATTATATAATCTATTATCAATATAAAACAGATGGACTATTTTGGTTCCTCTTTTTTTAAAATCGGACATTTTGATAGACAGAAATATGCAGTTCAGCAAGTCAATTTCTCTCAATTTTCTCTCAAACTCTCAAACATATATATGTAAGCAAATGAAATGGTAAACAAGGAAGTGATAAGGTTGAAGTTCCAGATATCATTTATTTCATCCTGATGTAATAAAACCAATAAGCAAACCTTAACTTCATAACAATTAGAGGTCTGGTGCCGGCCACAAGTATGGCATTGCATGGCAGCAACACTAAGACCATTCAGATACTACCTAGCTGCAAGAATGCTAAGAACAACATTTTTCTCCACTAAAATAGACACCAAAATGTCTTTGCAATAGAAAATGCCAATATATTCAAGCCTAACATTAGGAAAACCTTTTCCAACTCCACCATTCCAGTTAGCATCCTGTATCCCCACATTGTTAAAATTTCACAATCCAATTCCTGCAAAAGTGAAAAGAATAACCATTTTATCAATATGCATAATGCTATAAAAAATTAGGAATGAAGAAAAATCAAGACGTCCTACCAATTAAAATGCCAGCCATTGTAATGAATAGACTAAAACACACTTAATGAATCAACATGCAACGAAGGTTCATTAAGGGGTACTCAAACAATTTCACAAGAAATCCTGTAGTCCTGATGTTCACTTTTCTCAACGTGTCATTGTGCTATTCTTGAATTTGGGAACCAAGGGAAAATCAGTAACCCATTATCAATAACCCATTCAAAGTTCTTGTGGGGTTTAGCATCTGCCCAATTGAATCCAAGATATTCATCAAAGAAACAAAGTAAAATTTCAATCTGGGTCGTTTCTTTTACTTCAAGCTTGCATTTTTATCCATGCAAATTACGATCACTATGGAAGAAAACTCAAAGTAGTAAAATTGAACACTAAATATATCTCCAAGAACTGAATTATCAATCATCAGAGACATAAATCTTATATGAGAAAAACACGAAACACCAAATTATTTGCAGAAACTCCTAATATCATTTACAGTTTGTATGAAAAATGGAGAACCATAAATCTTAACAATCATATTTAAAAAAAAAAAAAAAGAAAAAGAAAAAGCACCAAATCTCAATTCCCACTAGAGAAATAATTCAAAATTTATAATTGAACTAACCAGAGAAATAATCTCAATAATTTATTTTTAAGAAATTGATAATTGGAAGTAAATTTCAAGGGTACCTTAGGTTTTGTATTGATCAGTCGTCTAGCATCTTTCTCAAGCGGTTTTTGATATACTGGCTACGGGCCTTAGCACGAGCTTGTTGGGGAGCAATATTGGCCAGGGAAAGGTAAGCCCCGGTGGCAATAAGTGAAGCGCCAGTGACGACGCAGCCGATTGTCACCGCCAGTTGCCTCGGCGTCGGCGGGTATGACCAGAGCACCATTCTTTCTGTTTCTCGTTTCTTCTGCGTTCAATCTCTCTGTGGGCCATTTTATTTCGGGCGGAAAGGTAGCCCGAGGAGGACTCCTAGTGAAAATGGGCTGAGGCCATGTCAAATCCGTTGTTTGGAGCTTTCAACATGGCCCAGGTCACTTCTCTCTCTCCCAAAAAAAAGTGAACATGTATTATAATTTACATACGAAAAATTATTTTATAGTTTAGTTTGCATCTAATTATAAAATATGTATTATTAAATGAGAAGCAAGCTCTGTAATATTGGGGACTTTTTCCTCATTTAAAAATTTATATTTTACAATTTGATACAGATTAAAATGTAAAACAACAAACTCATTTCTAAATGACAAGAAGAAAAGAAGTTGACCATCAAATGAGTATAGTTGTTATAAGTCCTGTGCTGCTTTAAATCTTGAACTCAGACCCTAAAGACATTAATTAGGGATGCAAACTTAAGATTTACTAGATAATGATTATTTTTTAAGTGTGCCTGAAGGAATTGATCGTCTTTAATTTTAATAATCAGAGTATTTTTAGATCAGTTTATTGTTTTTGGTGTTAATGATTAGAGTATTTTTACATCACCTTTAAGTTGCACCGTCCATTTACTTGGTACAATTAAAAATATTAATGTGTGCTACTACTAAGACTTGAACTTAGATCTAACTTATAAGATAACACTTGTTTTTTTGTTTTTAATTTTTTTTTAATTTTTTTTATGGGTCAAGATAACACTTGGCCATGGATCTAGATAATAAACATGAACAGCCTTGAAAGACAAATTTCATGAATAAATAGAAGTAAAGATTACACAGCATGCCATAATATCGAATTAGACTTAGATCAAATGTGAAAAAAGTTAGTTCAAACCCTTTATTTGAATTCTAAACATTATTGTTTTCGCGGTTAATATCTTTTATAATTATTATTTTTTAGTTAACAACTTTTATAATTAAAAACTCATTAAAAAAAACTCAAAATTAATGATTAAGTCACTTCCAAGTTAGGTTGCCAATAAAAAGTTTAGTCATTAATTTTTAAATTTTTTTTATAAATTTTAAAACTTAAGAGATGTTAATTGAAAATAAAAATTCTACGTGTTATTGATAGTTAAAAACAATAAAACAATAAAATCCAATGTGCAAATAAACAGTTTGGCCTAAAAGCTATTCCTAGAACAAATAATACTAACAATAATGCTCGCAAATAGATATGAACAATTACGAATAAGAACCTTGAAAATTGACAGTCAACAAACCATTTATTTATTTTATTAAATTTATTTATGGCCTAATTTATGTTCTCAGTAGTCTCAGGAACACGGCCCATGGTTGACAGCTTCTTAGAGCAAGTTTGATTCTAAGGCATAGATATATATCACAGAAGCTAAACCATGATCTTTATCTCTACCTTTGTTTCTACGAAACAGCATGACTGTGACTGCCCAAATATGAAATAGCAACAGCAGCATGAAGAGCTGCTCCAATTGGAAGAGCTTCTTCATCAACAACAAAGTATGGGGTATGCAGAGCCTTATCAGATTTTGCCGTCTCGTTCTTTATACCAAGTCCAAACATTGCAGCCGGAATCTTCTGTGAGTAAAAGCTGAAGTCTTCTGACCCCATGATCACCGGAAAGATCTCCACATTAGTTTTTCCAACCAAGGCCTCAGAAACCTTCTTTGCATATTGATACAGTGCCTCGTCATTAATTGTTACTGGATAAAGCGGTGATGCCTCTTCCATGAAATCCACGGTTGCGTTGCATCGATGGACTGAGGCTTGCATTTCTATTACCTCTTTAATCCTTTGTTTAAGGTACAAAAGACCTTGACTGCTTAAGCTCCTGAAAGTCCCCTCAAATTTGACAGTGTCTGGAATCACATTTCCTCCTTTAGCTTTACCTCCCTCAATATAGCCCACGGTCACAACCTGCAACAACAATCACTGAAAATTGAGTAGATTCTTGCTTCTACATATCACCGTAACATCAAATATAACATTTGTAATTGAGTCAGTAACAATTCAAACGCTTCATCAACAACTTGGATGCTTACCAATTACGGGATCTCTATGATCATCATAGAGTTGCTAATGTTCGTTTTGTTATATCAAATCAGATATATAACCATGGTATTTTAGACAAAGGTCATACTAAGAAATATCATTTAGAAAAAAATTGAAAAAGGGACTACAAGAAATTACTGTGGACTCGAGGGGATTTGTCTCCCGGGAGACAATCTGTTGGAGAGATACAACTGCAGAGGATGCTGCCACAATGGGGTCAATATTCAAATGGGGTTTAGCTGCATGTCCGCCTCTTCCATGTATGGTGGCTGAAAACACTCCTGCCCCGGCAAGCATCGGACCAGGTCGTGAAGAAATTACACCAGATGGTACATCTGGTAAAACATGTAATGCAAAGATGGCACTGATATCATCCATAACACTATCTTGTAACATATGGTAAGCACCAGCATAACCCTCTTCTCCAGGCTGAAAAACTAACTTCACTGTTCCCTTGAGACTATCCCTTCTATCCTGAAGTAGCTTGGCTGCTCCAAGTAGCATTGCTACGTGAGAGTCATGGCCGCAGGCATGCATTTTGTTATCAATCTTGCTCTTGTGCTCCCACTCCACTAATTCCTAAAACACAATATTTAAGTGCAATTGAATACCCAAAAGATAAAATTGGATGAATTTTGTACTAATTCATGAAGAAAGTATGCCTGCTTTATTATATTTTTGTACTAATGATGGTTGTAATCCGCATGCATAAAAAAATCTAAAGACAGACAACCTGAATAGGGAGGGCATCCATGTCTGCTCTGAGGGAGAAGACAGGTTTAGAAGCTGACCCAATTGAGGCAACCACCCCTGTTTCAGCTACAGGGTACTTGTAGGTGATTCCAAGCGAGTCTAATTCGGTCCTGATGAGTTGACTTGTCTTGTCCTCTTCAAATCCCAGTTCTGGGTACTCGTGGATTCTCCTCCTAACCCCTCTCACCCATTGAAAGAACTCTGGTTTTCTTGCAGATTCCAGCAATTCACGAGTCAGAGAATCAAGATCGAGCCCAGAACCAGTCGCCACCGCCCAGGATTGGCATAGAAATGCTGAGACTACCAAGCACGAGATGGTGTAACCCATTAGGAACAGAGATTAAAGTCAATGTCAGAAGCTTCTTTGATTTAGGGATTCCGGGTATCGAGCATTTTGTTATATGCATTTAATTCAATTTTTTTATCAGAACTTATTTCTTTTTTAAGTAAGGCTTCACAACCATTGGCATTCTCGTCTGTTCGTTAGTTTTTGAAGAAATAGTATACAAGAGGACATTAACTTTTATACTTCTTCTAATTAAGGATATAAACTTTTTTTTCTTACTATTCAAAGATGTAAATTTTCTCAATCTAGTCATCCTTTCCCTCCCTTACAAGATTGGGTAGTGCTAGTGGCAATGGTGCTTCTGGTTCTAATTCTACTGTGGTCTTCTTCTGGGGTGAGTGAGATTAGGAAAGCAAAAGGAAACAAACTTTGGAAACCAAGATCATGAATTTTGAAAAAAATTAGTTTTTTTATAGACAATACTCAACCTCAATTGAGATTTTGAAACAATAGTGAATATCTGAGTAGAAATTTTGGCATACACTCCAAGAATTATAATTTCAAATAATGGTTGTAATAACCTTATTCAATAGACAATAAATGAACCAAAAGACATATCAGCTAAAAAGCCTAAAATTAAACAAGTAGCATTCTTCAAGCTATTTACCAAAAATGTAGAAAGTTTTAAGGAAAAACCACAAGAACTTATCAAATTAGTGTCTCTCAAACACAACAGAACAGAGATTCTTTTTAAAGCTTTGTAGAATCATTATGTATAAATGAACCTGGAAACTTAATTAATTTTTTTTAATGTATCAAAAGCTTTTTCTAATTTGTATTCTAAAAACACAAGTTAAGGGTATAATTAATGCACATTTTTATAATTAATTTACATAAAAAGTGTAAATATTGAGTTTAATTTAATCAATTAACTCATTACAATCATTTATGTGTCAATGATGTTAAAATGAATGTTAATTTTTACAAATTTTAATGTAAATTAAATAAAAAATATATATTTATTGTATTATTAACTTGTGCCCTATAGGATAGACAAATCCTTTATCAAATTAGGAACTTGTGAAAATTTACATACTTAAGTAAAGAAAAATAAATGTATCCTTAATTAGTAAAAATATGAAAGCTCTCATTATTTGCCGTGTACTACTTCAAGTTTTGGTAAATGAACTTTCTTTATATTTCGTCAGCGGATGCAGCTCCCATGCAGCTCCCCAGCAAAGGCAAAACTATTCATAAATCATTCTACAGAAGCGTTTTTAACTTCTTACTCATTGCCTATTCTTTAATACTAGGACTCCAGACTATTTCTGGATTTTCTTGATAAGTTACCATTAATTTAGCTTTAGCTTGGAAATGGTTGCTTAGCAGGTGGTAATTAAGAATTTAAATAATCTAACAAAAAGATCTCACCAAAAAAATATAACTAACTATGTAAATTTTGTATTTTTTTATTTAAAAATTTTAGTTTTGCCCATTTTTAAATAAAAATATTAATTTTTAATTTTTTAAATTTAAAAAAATCAATTTTTAATATTTTTATTTAAAAATATTAATTTTTAATTTTTTTATTAAAAAATTAATTAATTAGTAATGTTGATACTTAAATAGATTTTTTAACTGAAATGTAAAAATTTTTTTTTAAAAGAGAAAGAGCAATGCTAGGGGCAATCGCCTCCTGTACTCTCCAACCAACACCTGCTTATTTATTGAGCCACGTCACATTACTTTTAAAGAGTAACCGGCAACCTTCAATAGCAGGTTTCTAAGAAAGAGAAACTTCAGATAAAGCATTTCTTCGGCCTTCACCACCGACTCATCAGCTACTATCCAATGGTTCTGCGATTTTTTTTTTTTTTTTGTTTTTTTTTAACCAACGATTAAACAACTGAATCTGAAGCAGATGAGTTTTTAGTTGAAACACCAAAGGTAAATGTGAAAAATCGATATTAGAATTGAGAAATTTCTTTTTGTTTTTCTTTTTTTTTCTTGAAATCCACTTAAAATAGTCAATAAAACTATTTCTTTGAGCATTAATTGCTAGTTGGAGTAATGCCAGACTTATGATTCATCTCTTCTTTTAACAATGATTTAGCCATTAAATAAGTATTTTATCATCAATTTTTTTT
>BPVZ01000131.1:91424-112356 GCA_020521535.1 Rubroshorea leprosula | reverse complement strand
ATTTATTAAAAATAAAAGCTACAATAAAAATTTTATTTATAGATTATAAAACAACTCCGATTAAAATGTGTAAACCCTGCCGAAACCATTTTTGCAAGTCTAGTTAGGACCGAGTTAACAAAGCCACCCCTACCTCTGTGGGAACCATCGGCGGCGCGACCTTCCAATTACTATTAAACTAGAAACTTGAGATAGAAGAAAAATAAAAAACAGTAATATATTACTACTTTCTGACGACTAATAGTAATGGCAGATATTGTTAACTTTAACCTGGGGGGGCAAATTTGTAGGTGCATGGTACTTATTTGGAATGGCCAAATAAATTAGATTTTTTTAAGAATAAATTTCTATTTTTTTTTTTTAACAAAGGTAAAAGCAAAAGCAATGATTAATAGGTTAATTTTATTAACTGTTAACAATTGAGAAATTCGACTTCCAGATTTGATGAACATCCCACATCTTTCAATGAAGCGCGCAGCTTATCGGGCCACTTGATGGAGTCCCTAGCCCATCTTATTTAGTCAATATACTTTTTGAAAACCACATCATACTATGTGTAATATTGTACAATATAAAATTAAGTAATGTTACAAGGGAAATTGATGTCATTTTTAATTATTAAAATATAATATAAATATAATTAATTTAACCTATTCTTGCATTATATATTATTTGCATATATTACACTACACTAAGCCAAAAACATATAGTAGTAGATATTGATTTAATTAGTCAATATACTTATTAAATTCAAGAAAAATAATTTATACACACTAAATTCAACACATTTTTTTAACACTCATTTAATTTAATTATTAAAATATAATATAATTATAATTTGATTTAACTGTTCTTATATCTTTTATACATATTTCATTTAATTTTAAATCAAAAATTAGTAATTTTTTAATAAATATATTATATTATATATTAAATCGAAATGTGTATCAAGTGTCCTGAATTCAATTGTGGACAAAGAGAAGATAGGAATATTACTTCCAGAAACAAATAATATGCTGCAAACAATATTGATCACCCGAGGTTGCTAGAGACAGCGGTGTAAACACCATAAGCAACACTTGTTGACAATATAGGTACATTCTTTCCTTCACAAGCAAAAGATTGATCAAATGCCTTTAATAGATTAATCAATGCATTAATCACACCTACACCAATCTAAAGAGGGTTCCAATCAATGAAGTAGAAACCATATGGTGACCGCTTTTATCAATCATCTATCATATATCTCACTTTCCCTATTCTCTATAAAAGTTATGAACTCTGAAGAAAAATGCTTTCAAACAACAATTTGATGTGTTGACCTACCAGAGATGCACTGGTTCCAACAGCAGACAGCTTCGCCTCATTCCGCTGCATATCAGATTCAGACAATGAAAAGAAAAAAGAAGAGAGAGAGAGAACTCCATCAAAGCAGGAGATCAACAACTTAAGAAAAATAAAGCTTTTTACCCACCAAGGCTTCTTCATTGCCTTTTGAATTAAGAATACTTTTATATCCTTCGACGTCCAACACAGGCTCAAGTTATTCAAGACACTGCTCAAATGATAAACAGTTTCTATAATTCAAAAATAAAATCAGATCAATTGATAATTCATTAAGTTCAAACACTTTGAACTAAATTTTGAATTCTAAAGAAAATTCAGCTAGAAAAACCTATCCCATCATAAATTCAGAAATTCAAATCCTACAACTTAAAGAAAAATCAATGTAATAAAGTATGAATTCGGTCCTTATCTCCTTTACCTGGAATTTGCCCAAATGGCAAGGCAGTTCCACATTAGAAGCTTCAGCTTCCCATAGACTTCTTCCATTTACAGCTTCCTCACTCAAACCAAACCTTCTTCTGCTATAAAAGATTCTTCATCAAATCTTCCCTTTCCCTGGATTGTGTCCTTGAGCCACAGACAACAAAAATACTGTAACAAGAGATTAATAAAAGGCTTTATCATCAACATTATCAGTGATATCTGAAAATGGTCAAGGTAATAGTCCAATGACAACCACACCTCTCTTCGAAAAGGGTCTCAAGTCTGAATCCCTTCTCCCAAAATATTTGAACATAATTTGAAAATAAACCATCTATCAGTTCTACAAAGAACAACATTATAGGAAGAAAATGAAAGTCCCCTACTCAAAACAAAATGGGAAATAAAACCTAAAAAGTTAAATGAACGACATCCTCTTATGGTTTTGTAATGGAGACAGGACAAATTGAGACTTGGAACATGATTGAAGCATAGTCAGATAGCAAATTAGCAGTCAAAGGATATTGTATTCCAAGCAGCCATACTTAAAAAAAAAAAAGAAAAAAAAAAAGGAAATGTTAACCATTCTTTTGCAACAAATAAAATCAAACAAAAATTTTTTGGATGTTCATAAAAGAGGAAAGTGTTCAAGGAAACGACCAAATTAAGCATTCTAACTATTAGATACAATCAAACTATTAGGAATTACATATTTCATTAAAACCAATATGAAAAAGGGGAAAAAAAAAGAATATAAAAAGGATGAAGAATTGAGTCCGTCTTGGCAAGATGTGAATAAACAGACTCATAACACTCGCTCACATTGGAGAAGGAATTGCTAGGTTTCCAGAAAACAACCACAGAGACTTTTATATCATCCTTGGACAATTTATCCTTGTGAAGATGAATACTTTAAATTTTGATTTTCGAAATAAAAAGAGTAATTGCTGCTGAAAATCAAAGGAAAAGAGAGAACGTATACCCAGAGATGTAAGTTTTTCCCGCCGAGGAACTGATCGAGTGACTTGAGGCCTGCATTGGTGTGGAGATCGGAGAAAGTGACAGCCAAATAATCTGATGCTAAGAGAATCGGTGTTGGAGGAGAGCTCAGTCTGCGAAGTGTGAAAGCTTGGCCAAGATCTGGCTTCAAAATGTGGAAGGTAGGCCATATCTAGGGGTGAATCGCAGAACACTCACCAATCATTTATACCTCTCTTTCTTTCCCCTTCTTTTTCTCGCTTACAACTAGATGAGAGAACCATTCCCTGTTAATCGAGTTTCTCATTCTCTGCACCTCTTTTCTACATCTATAATGGACACCAGATCTACCTTCCCTTGTCTATTGAGTACATTGAACTCTGATTCATTTCCCTAGTCGCCTGAACTCTGACCTCCCCACTCCCTAGTCTACCTTCCCTTGTCTATTGAGTGCAATTGAACTCTGATTCATTCCCTAACCGCCTGACCTCCGACCTCTCCACTCCTAGCCACTCCCCGATGATCTTCTTATCTTCTCTGTCTCCTTGTTTTACTGAATCTCAGGAGAAAGAGAAAGTAGAGAGAATGAATCGGGGAAAAATTTTTGAACAGTGAAAGGTTAATTAGTAAAGATAAGATCGGGTGAAATTTAGAAAAGATCAGATTGATATATCCTTAGAATTTGAAATTATATTTAGCAAAAGAAAGATTGTTCACCTTACGCTTTTAACTTCCAGTCCTGTTGCAGTCCTTTTTCAGTCTTCGGCCTTAAGTCATCCTTGCGCCTTCATCCTAAAATTTAATAAGTAACTATTGATATGTTATCATACAAAGCAAAGAATAAAAAACTTTATTTTTATTTTACTTTATTCGAAAATAAAAGGAGAGATTTCATCTTTAACAAAGCAGGGAAGGAATGTATGGTTTTGTCCTCTCATCATAATAGAAAGGGCAGGGTGAAGGGAACTCTCGTGGAGAAAATTCTTAAAGATAATATCTTCTCATAATTTAAGTCTTTTTAAGTCAAAATGCAGAGGTTAAAAGACACCTCTAACAAATAAAAAAGAAGTTAGATTGGATTTTGATGAGTCATGGATAAGCTGGAAATATTTTGATGAGTCATTGCCTAGCAGCAATTAAGTTAGAAGAAAAATGATTGTCCCACTCTTCTGTGTAACATATTTTTTGATATTTATTTAGTTTAATTATTAAAATATAATATATGTATATTTAATTTTTATATATTATATATACAATTATATTTTTAAATTTATTTATTTTTTATTTTAAATAAAAAATAATATTTTAATAAATATTTTATATAATATATTAAATTAAAATATGTATTAATTATCAAAGAAATTCGAAACAACCATTGCCCAACAACCGCCTTTTGTAAGAGTTAATACTTATATTTTCCAGCAAGTAATCATACGAAGAAAGGAATAACCAGCTTTAGTTTTATTTTATTTTAAGAAATGATTAATATACCTTTATTCAACATAACTATTAATATTTAATAATTTAATTATTAAAATTTGCAGTTTTAAATTTTTTTGTTTTTAATTTAAATTTAAAAATAATAATTTTTTAATAAATATATTATGAAATATATTAAATTAAAAGTATTTATACTAATGTTTTAAGAATGCATATCAATTACTAACTTATATAATATTGTAATTATATTTTTTTATATTATTTAATAATAAAATAATTTTAAGCATGGACACAAATCCCAAATCACAACAGATGATGATTCATCTTGCTCTCTAGCTCTACTCTTCTTTTTCTAATAGAGCTTATTGATGATCTATAACTATATATAGCGCCTAATTGATATGATCAAATCACTTTCACTTGAGTTTTGAAAATTAAACTGGCAGCTTGAGTTTCGTTAGGACTCGCTCGAGGGTGCCGCTTGGGGAAGCACACGCATCTCGTTAATCCTATGTAAGTATATATATATATATATATAGTCAATATGATTCAACTATCTCATGTTTATATGCTGACCCTAACAGAAATTGTTTTATGGGATTAAATATTTCATAGGCGCGAAGATGGAAATAGTTGCTCCACATGCAAGTGTGATTGTACCTGAAGTTCTTAAAAGAAATAACTACAAAAGGTGGAGCATTTTCATGCAGCACTATTTAGAGAGTCAAGATCTTGGGGATGTCGTTGAATTAAGCCAGTTGCCTGCAGAAAGAAATATGGGGAGAGAATGGATTAAAAAGAATGCTTTAGCTCTGTATGCCATTAAGATTTCGTGTGGAGAAGAAATGTTTGATCAAATAAAGGAGATGAATTCTGCTAAAGATGTTTGGTCTTTATTGGCTAATATGCATAAACACGCAGATCAGGACATTGTTGAGCACCCCCCAGAAAAGCGAACAGGTTTTATTCTATTCAATCTCTGTTTTAATTTCTTTTTCTTTTTCGCATCTGATAATTGGAGAGATTGCAGTACGGTTTGAGTTTTTTTAAGTTATAGGTTCAGATTTGCTGGTTAACAAATTTATCTGTAATGTTTGTTTTAATCTTTGAAATACAAAAAAGAATTGGTGAGAGTGTTGATTTTATTGTGGATACAACTGTCATTGGCATGCAGGCCCTGGAAATCTCACAGATTCGCTATATGAGACCTTAACTAATGCCATTTCCAATGGGGACCTTGGGCAAGTACGGAAATTCTTTGGAGAAAATTCGAATCCAAGATCTGCAAGAATATTTGAAAATGGGTACACAGCTCTTCATTTTGCAGTTTATAATGGGAAGAGCAAAATTGTTGATTACTTGATCAAGTACAAGTTGTCAAAACAAGACTTAGAAACAAAAGATGATTCTGGGAGCACGGCTCTTTCCATTGCTGCTTGTTACGGAGTCGAGATATCAATTGTACAAAGTTTAGTTAGAAAGAACGATAACTTGCTTACCATCCCAGACGAAGATGGAAAGATCCCAGTTGAATTGGCCTGCAGCACAATTCAGGAAGACCTGATACACTATCTGTATCTTGAGACTCCTCTAGAGTCTCTAAATGTAGACACAAGCGCCTACATCCTCCACGAGTGTTTAATCAGAAAAATGTTTGGTAAGAACTCTTAACATTAATTAATTCTTTGTCTCCTTAGTACTCACTTTCTTTATTTTGGATAGATGCAATTTGATTTTTTAATTTTTAAAATATAATTTTTTAAATAAAAATTAAAGATATTATATAAATAATAATTAAATTTTTTTTATTAAGTAAAAATAATCAACAAAAATTACATATAGGAAAAATAAAATTTTTAATTATTGTTCATATATGATATTAAATTTTTATTCAAAATTTATGTTTTAAAAGTAAAAAACTTAAATTAAATCTACTAAAAATAAATGAAAGAAATATATTATATAAAAACTAAAATAAAAATATCTTAATATTTAAAATATTAAAATTATCTATAAAATTATTTAAATATGCTTAATAAATTTTCTTTAAGAGTTGACTCATCAAATTTGTTACTTTATTAAGTATATTTAAATATTCTTATTATTACTCTTGAAAATTTAATTATTGAGATATCTTAATTTTTTTTGCCATCAATTTATATTATTTTGTTATTTTATTTTTTCTAACCAACTTTGATATTAGATATTGCATTCGATCTACTCCACAATTTTTCAAAGTTAGCAGATTGTGGTTATCGTTTGGGACTCATTTCTACACTGGCTCAAACACCACCCCCATTCTTCAGCAAAAGTAACCTTTCATTTTGAGGACGGTGGACATATAATTGCCAGTATTGCTTCTGTTAATATATTTAATAATTATTTGGCTAGAAACAAATTTAATTTTAAATTCCTCACAACCCTCGTAACCTATTTGGGGTTTTTTATTTTTTTTTTTCCATCTTTCTTTCTTTCTATCTTTTTTTTTTTTTTGTCAGTTTGTTCTTCTTGATTAATTTAATCTATTAAATGCTCTCTTTATCGATTGAAATTGTAATTCAAGGCATGAGCGTGAAGGCCCACGTCATCAAAAAAGATAAGCATCGATCATGTGTAGAGAAGATGCAAGACTTTTTCCAGCCATTTACAGAGGGGATCCAACAACGCCTTAGGTCATGTTCAGAGACGTTTCAACTGATGGGTCAAGAGATTCTAGACTGCATGCAACCGCGGATTCAAGAAAATGAAGAGACGAATCAAAAGAATCAACAGATGATTCAAGAGACTGAAGAGACGAATCTAGAGAATCAACAGACCGTTCAAGAGATTGAACAGACGAATCAAGAAACGAATGGAGATATTCAAGAATTACCATTTATAGCCAAGTGCGGTATATATTCTTTTAATATTTGCAATTTTCTCGAATGACTTTGTGGAATTTGTTGGGTAGATGCCTGGCACAAAAGTTGCTCTTTGGAGTTATTGCTTTTCCCTATAATTTGGTAAAAGTCATTTTTTGTTCATATGTTATAAGTTAAAAGGTAATTGGAAATTAGGGATGGGGAATTATTCATACAAAGTTGGGATTCGAAACTTGCCAAGGTCTATATAATGCACATTGCTAGTGTAGTGAGCACCGCAAGTGCTTATTGCATCTACATATGAACTTATTAATAATTTATTTATTTTGAATTTTATTAATTCACTACAAAGATACTATATACAAAATGGTTTTTTAATTTATATATGAGTCTTTTTCTTTTCCTTTTTTTTTCTTTTCTGTTTTATATCTTGATTCTTGTTTGTAGAAATAATATAGCAAATCTATATTCTTTTTTTAACCAACATAGAAAATTTATTTGGATTCTTATTTTTAATCAGCATACATATTTTTGCAGAATAAGTTGTATGCCTTCTTTTTTGTGCTGTATCTTGATTCTTATTTGAGTTTCATAATGATTAATTCTTGCTTTTTATATTATAATTTGGATTCAATTCTTTTTTGCTTCCCATGTATGCTGAGTTAAAGGCAATCTTTTTGACTAAAGATGATGGAAAAAGTATGTAATTAATTATTGTAGTTACGACTTCATTCCTTCTTATCAATGAATATAATTCAATCATTGTAGTAATTCTATTAGTACAAGTGGCATTGGTCGTTATTGGTAAGCGGTAACATTCACTCAATTAGCTTTTTTTCTTTTTCTTTTTTTTTTTTCATTTATGTTAATTTTATTTATAAAATTCATTCCTTCAGAATTTTAAATATTACTTACTTACTGTAGGGTTACCACTTGCGATATCACTTTCTTTAATTGGTAAGCAATAATGTCCATTCGATGAGACTTTTATTCCCTTAATTTATTTTAATGTTATGTCTTCAGCAGCAAAGTTTATTGATGAATGTATATGTTATTCATTTTGGTGTTTATACTTTGGATCAAGGTCATTTTATCTTTATTCTTGTAGTTAAAGGCAATTTTTTTCACTAAAGATCATGGAAAGAGAATCAATTATTGTAGTTATGAAACTCTCATTGTTTATAATCTTAAACATAACTCATTCACCGCAGGGTTTGCAGTCGGAATCACGGTTGAAATGCTACTGATGCTTGTGGCCCTTGGTATACCGATCGTTTGTAAGCAATAAGCAACAGCATCCACTCAATGAGCATACATATTTTACCTAACGGTTATAAAGGCAATAAATTGCAAATATGAAACTCATTCTTTCTGATCCTAAATATATACTCATTCATTGTAGTGGCTCTACGCCTACTGGTTTCATTGCTCTCAAGGATCCTTGGTAAGAAATTATACTACGTCTACTCAATGAGCCCTTTTCTTTTCTTCATTTTTGTTCTGTATCTTGATTCTTCTTTACACTAAAGTTATTTTTCTTCCTCTTTTGTTATTAGCAACGAATGTATATGCTGGAAAGTTGATGGATGAGTATGCCTGTGAGGTTATATCTTTAATATGTCAGCCATTATCAGATTCAGAATTAGATGAGAACCTTCTTGTCCAAAGTAGAGCAGTGGACGCAATCTTCCAGGCTATCAAGAACGACATCCCAGTCATTGTGAAAGAAATTACAAAAGCTAATAAAAATATTTTGTGGAGAAGCTTAAATCTTAAAGAGTCAAGAAACACGTTTGCTTGGGCTGTAGCACATCGTCAAGAGGAGGTGGCACGCCTTCTTTATGAATTTGCAAAGGAGGATGCAAACATGGTTATTACCATAGATAAAGATGGAAATAATATATTACATATAACAGCAAAGTTAGCCCCTTCTTATCAATTAGGTCGCATCTCTGGTTCAGCTTTTCGGTTGCAAAGTGAGCTACGTTGGTTCAAGGTAATTTTTTATTTTTATTTGTTTTTTCTAATTAAGTATTGAGAAATCTTATATAATTCTTTATTGCATATATTATGAAACACCGTAGGGGGTAGGAGAAATTGTTCCACGATCTTACCACGAACACAAAAACAACAACGGGGAAACTCCTCTGGAAGTATTTGATAGAGAACACAAGGATTTGCTAAAAGAAGCAGAGGAATGGGGGAAGAAAACAGCAGAATCTTCTACAGTTGTTGGTGCTCTTATTATTACAATTATGTTTGCAATGGCTTTTACTGTTCCTGGTGGGAATGATCAAAGTACAGGTTTTCCCATACTTTCGCACAAAACTCCGACTCCGTTTATGATATTTATGGTATCAGATGCACTTTCTCTTTTTGCTGCATCCAGTTCAGTGATAATATTTTTGGGGATTCTTACTGCACATCATGCTGCTGAAGATTACCGCAAATATTCCCTCGTGATTTGGGGCCTTACTTTTCTCTTCATCTCTATTGCAACAATGACCATAGCATTTTGTGCTGCTCTTTTCATCATGCTAGAAGGTCGATTGGTGGTAGCCATTCCTATAACTCTGGTTGCTGGTATTCCTATCAAATGGTTCGTGCACTTGCAATTTCCTCTTCTGGTTGACATTTTTTGTTTGACTCTTCAGCCAAACATTTTTGGTAGGAGAGAAACATCCTGGATGAGCGGAATGACAACAGGCTTGGTCGGTTTGTGGCTGTGGGGCTTCGGGCACTTTAAATAAATGATTTTTTTTTTAAATATACGCATGTTGCTTTGAATAAATGATTGTAGTCCTAGATATCTCCCTATGCTTTGACTGTTGGTTATGGTTGGTTGATTGATTATACTTATGTATTTGCTTCGGATGTAATAAACATTTGGTGGATATATATATATTTTTAAGATTTCAAACTTTAAAGTGCTAAATTCTACTTTAATTTTTTTTATTGTCGGTTTTTTGTTTTTCAGTAAATAAAATATTATTAAAAAGATATAAAGAGTGCTTCAAACATATTTTATATCAACATAAAATCTTAAAATAGGGCTTCTGATTCAAAGGCTGCACAAAATCTATTGCAAATCCATTGTACCACGTGTACGTAGCCACCCAAAGAAGTAAATTTGGTATTGTACCGATTGATACGATCGGTACGTATCAATTTTTGGTATTGATCAAAATGATATAATATGAAAATATATTTTGATCAAAATTTGGTTAATTCGGTCAAAATCTGATATACTGATCGAAATTTTAGTATACTGACCGATTCACCAAAATTTCGACCAATACACACTGACAAATTAAAAAAAAAAAAAGATTCCCTAGCCCAAAACGATGTCGTTTTGGGCTAGGGGTTTCTTGCAATTGCAATTTTTGCCGGTACACGAAAATTGTTCGTATAACTCAATTCAAATCTAAAAAGAGTAAATGTCATTTTGGTTCTCAAACTTAATGTTTTACATAACTTTCATCCTTTAACTTTTTTATGTACTTTTTTAGTCCATTTTTCATATTTTTTTATTCCTTATATTAATTATTTTGTTAAATTTGTCTAAATATACACATTTTTAGTCCCTTAATTTAAAGTGAATGGACAAAAAATATGCATATGTTAGAAGTT
Source organism: Rubroshorea leprosula (assembly GCA_020521535.1). NCBI lineage: Eukaryota > Viridiplantae > Streptophyta > Magnoliopsida > Malvales > Dipterocarpaceae > Rubroshorea > Rubroshorea leprosula. The sequence goes on along the minus strand of BPVZ01000131.1, from coordinate 101,680 downwards.
GAGAGACTAAAAATGATCATTTTAAACTTGCTTTCAATTTATAGAAATATGATGGTTTTAAATATTAATATCTCTCATCTTATTTTAAAATTTGATATTTAATTTATAAAAATATATATTTACAGCGATAAATTTGAAACGGTGTGCAAAAAATTCTGATATCCGATACGTACCGTTTCAGTAACAAAATCAATACACATGTTGATACGATATTGACTCTCTTAAGCCACACACCTCCCGCGCGTCGACTATGTGCAGGTAGTCATCTCCAAATACACACCACTCCACAAACTATGAATCCCCACAACCCACATGATAAAAGATCTTTTAGGCCACAATTTAAAATAGGATATATAAAATTGATCAACAAACTGGCAAATCTTGCCATGCAAATAGTTTAATTATACGTGGAGATTAGTTGAACTTGAATAAAAAAGATTTCTAAATTCATTTTTGAATATAATTCGGTGTTCTAAATAAAATCAAAGAGAGTTTTCTGTGTCAATTTTTGAACATGATTTTTGGCTTGCCTACCAAATTACTTGTCTACTACAATTGTTATATTATTGGACCGAGTGAAGGAGGGTTATATAATAGTCATGTCGACATGCTTCCATCATATTGAAACTAGTTTTGCTCCCATCTTACCGTCAGTAAAAGAGTGATGGCTATCGTTCTGGGATTGTGCCATTGAGATATAAATAGTAATTCACTGTGGACTAACAGGGTACTCAGTGCATCGCATCAAATTACTCTGTTGACTAAGTAGCCAAATCCTAAGCCCCAGGAAGGTGTAGAAGATGGAAGAATACACAAAGGTACGTAGTTGATAGAAATGCCAGCGCTTTTTAGATAAAGTCTACGTTAGATGCAACCTTGATGTTGCTGAACCTCCAAATCCTTTGAGGCAACAAAGTCCAAAGGAGAAGCTGAGGTGAAGGAGGTGCTGAAAAGTTCGAGAGAGATGTTACTATGCTGCTATATTCCAACACCAAAGTAGAAACTTGAGGTGAAAGAAACCTTTTTCAGATAAAATAAAAAGAACAAAAATTTAAATTTATTTTATTCCAATGCTGAATGCACTTTCATAAATGATTTAAAAAGAATAAATGTAAAACATATTTGATCAACTATAAAAAAACTCAAACGCAAGATATTCTTAAATCAACTTTCAAGGTTTGAACAATTATTCTATTATAACCACTTGCTGCATCAATTGAATGAAGAATGATATCTCTTTTATATATATATATATGTATGTTAAATCAAAAAGTTAATTGTTTAATATTATAAAAATTTAAATCTTAGATCTTAACCTCAAATTAAGACTTTTAAATTAGTGGATACTAATTTGGCCAAACTTATTAGTATCAAGTGAATGATATCACAAATCTAAATGTTGCATTAAAGAGGCGAGCTACTTACATTATGCTGCCCACGAATGCATTGAAACTTATGCAACAGAGGAGCAGTGGAAGAGTTAAATGATTCAATATTATTTGATATATCTTTGCAAGGAATAGAGAAACATTATAATTACTACTGCTAGCTAAAGAAAGAGGCATAAAAGTATTTCTGTGAGATGAGTAGATTAGTGTATGGATCCTCATAAACACTGCTGTAATTTCCTATTTCAAACCACCAGTAAATTTTTGTAGTTGGAGGAGAGGATTTGGCGTCTACATGATACACTTGCATTCTTAGGGATTATACTGATAAAATAAATAAATAAATAAAGTTCTGTTTGATTGAGGAACCAGGAACTCGGGATAAGCACAATTTTCCTTGAACTAGACATACATTGAACAGGACTTCTAACCTTTAGCACTGATCTAAATGTTGAAGCCCCATCCGAAGGTGCAGGCCAAAGATGAACACATTTACTCGCTAGCATTTGCAATCCCTACCATATTGAGCATATTCCAGTCCTCCTTAAACCTTTCTAACACAGTACCTTTGAGAGCATCTTGTCTTTCTTCCTGTTTTCCTTTCCTTACGACTCCCCAGCATTCTATCACTTCTGGGCGGGTTTTACTGTTCTTTGAAAGGCAAGGGCTGTTGAATGTTGTGCAAGAGAAAGTGTGTCCCTGATCAAGGCCTGCTGAGACGAACAGGCCAAAGTGATTAACTCACCCTCCAAACCCAATGCCATTTGGAATGGCCTCTGAACTGAAACTCACAGCACACTGCCAATTGGAAATTGTAAGCTACATAAGTCAGTTGAACAAAACAACAAGAGGCAGTCGAACAACAATAATACTGAAGGCCAAAAATAAAGACAATACAACTAAATACATGCATAAACATAAAAATGAGGATGGAAATGCTAGTCTACACTAGAAGGAAATAGAATACCGCCAACCATGGAAACTGGGTGCTACTTTCCAACTACTAAAGTAGAAACTTGAGACAAAAGAAACAAAAGAAAATATACTTTTTCAGGAAAAAAAAAGAAGAGTATGAATGGTCAATTAAGGTGACAATAGAATTAAATTTCTTTCTATTCCAGTGTCAAACCCTCTTCCATCAATGATTTAAGAGATAGAGAAACCCTTGAATTAACTTTCACAGATTGAACAATTTATTTTCCACTAAGACCTATCAAATAAGCAACGATCCATTTTACAGTACACTTCTAGTTATAACAGAGCTTAACATTTGCAGATGTCTTTGCAAAACACTGTTGATATACAAATATCCAACTGACTACCTACAGCACCAAGTGAATGATATCATAAATCTTTCCTACAGGGCTTTACTAATCACAGCAAGCTAAATAAAGAAAGAAATTCCATTCGTGGCATCAAAAGTGTTAGGACCATTCAGTGGAATCAAACAAACAAACAATTCAAAGCACATTTGTTTCAGCAAACTAGGAAAGCAAGTAGAAACATACCCATTGTAAATTATTGTTGGCCCCAGTTGGTCTGAATATAGATGCCTTTGGATGGAGCTGAAAGAGGAGACTTCATATCTCCATAGAAATCACTATGCCTCTCCCAAGGCTGCGAAGCATAACCCCCATATATATAACCTTCATTATCCTTAATAATCACAGCAGTTGGCCCATTATCATTTCTGCAGTTCAATTGAACAATTATCCATTCCTCTCCTAGTTAAAAAGTAGTCCAGAAAGAGAAACTGAAATAAAATTAGCAAGGACTCAGCATTTACACTTTCTTGAAAAAACAATGAAAAGAATCAAAGGAAAAACAAAAGCATATATATCCTGTGAAATGCTATCACCATTTTATTCAAGGGCAACCTGTGCCACTCATTTACATACTTGTGGAGATGTATTAATGAAATTTTCTAGTTATTACTTGCCAAAAAGAAAAGAGAAGCTTTTGATTACGATGGTAAGAGTTAACTCATTTGAAAAATAAAATCAAAGCTGCAGAGTTGGTGAAATAAGAAGATGACTTTATATAATAGTGTAGACAACAAATGCAACCCATGTACCTAAAACTAAGGCAGCAGTGCAGCAGTGGGAGGTGTAGCAAAAACCATTTAGCATATCATTGAACAATGGAGTTTATTAGCAATGAAAATGTAGGGCAAGCTCAGGACAATCACACGACAATCACAATAAGTTCTGAATAGAATGGAATGCATTGACATATTTTCAGGTCCAGATTTAAATTGAGAAGAAATTCACCAATAAGCAATGCCATAACTTACAGAGACTTACAGAATCATGCAAAGAAAACTAACAAATATTTATAGCTAGAAAAGTTGCATAAAAGAGGCAAGCTGCTTACGTTATGCTGCCCAAAAATGTATTGAAACTTAAGCCATTTAAAGTACTATGATACAAAAGTTTCCATTCCTCTAGCTCTTGTTGGGAAAGAGCTCCTCCTATATGTCAAGCATACTCCTTTCTCAGCAACAACATACTAGAATCAACATTCTCTAAATGCAGCAATTTAGGAACTTGACATCCAGGTCGCCCTACAGAAAGCTCTGTGTTCAGCATTTGGTCCAGAAATTAAGTTGGGGTCATTAAAAATATTATTATATCTGCCTGCTTTAACAAGATAACAACAATCAAGTGAATTTTCGGTACATAATTCATTGTTATAACATATGGAGAAAAATATGTTTCCTAAGTGAATCAGGATTGGACCAAATTACTACACTTTAGTTTATGATCTCTTGTAAAGTAATGCCAAATTCTGAAATGTTAAAACATAATTGAATCCATAAATAAAGAGAGAAGCATAAAGAACCTGGATCAGATAGAATCAGTAGGCTTCCAAGAAACTTTTTCAGAGATGGGATGAGCGTACACCAACTTTCTGAAATCTTCAAAAGACATACTTCTATCATTGCATCTTTCATCACTCCTTGAGAAGGTTGCAGCATTAAGAAATATGTCCACCCTGCCCCTTTGGGAACTTGATCCAGGTTCAGAACTTCTCACATTGAATATGTCATCAAATATCGTAACTAGAACAGATTCTATGTCAGACCTGATATCAAAAAATAAATACGTAAGTGAGAATAATAAGAAGTTTTCTAACAAAGAAAAGGAAAAAAAAGAAAAAAAGAAAAAAAAAAGACCAGGAACTTCCAAAGGTTGTACACGAAATTGTTAGCAGGGTAATTGATAAACATAACAAATATTCCACCACCCAACTGCATCTCAGGTACTGAACCCTTTTTTCTCCTCATATGACATTTACTTAATCTTTTCATTCATGACAAGGGCATTTTACAATTCCTTTTCATTAATTGAACAGAAAAGAAGCAAACTTGCATGCAAAATCAATACAAGTAGTTCAACTCAAAATCATGACAAATTGTGCAAAGTACAAAATTAACATGTTGCAATTAACTGCAAAGATGGCAGTTACTTTAAAGGACCCAACAACACCAAAGCCTATGTACATTAAGTGATTACTTTCATATCTCCCCAAAGCACCATCACCTGTGACATCAGATAATTGACAAACAAACTCTTCAATCTCATCATTTGTTCCTTTCTCATAAGTCCCCTGCAATATGCAAAAAGAAGCAAATGCACCAACTGGGTGTCACCACGAGAGTCATAACAAGTAACGACCATTAACATTTACAAGCTGCACATCATATATGTGCATTTCTATGAGTGACTAATACACCAGAGTCGAATCCCCATAAATCAAATCCAAAAGAAACATTACCTTAGCAATTACGAGGTCTTCAAAGGTCAATTTCTGGTCTTTCCTTTGCTGGGTAACCAAATCAAAGAGTCTTTCCCCAAGAGCCCCTCTCAGTCCAAAGTATGCCTGGACCCGAATCATAGGGAAACGAAAAAGCATCAATGGACGCAATTGGAATGAAACAAGGAAGAAGAAATCAAATGGGTCACTGAAAACGAACCTGAAAGATAGAGGGAGATAAGTATCGACCGTCGCTCTGTGACTGGCCAGCCATGGACAAGAACAGTGCTCTGAGATCTCCTATCTCCTTTTGCGTAAAAGCTCTGCAATAATTAATTCCGCTAGAACTGACTAAATAGACTACGGAAAGTGGAGAAAGTAGAGATAGAGAGGAATTATTCAGAGAGAAACCTGGATGCCGAGGCGAAGCGAGGATTCACCGGAGGTAACTGAGTGTTACCCATTTACACTGCTTTTCTTTTTCTTTTTCAATTGGTGAGACCCTTTATGCAATTTGTCTGAGTCAGAGATTTCGCTTTTAGGATGACTGTCTGTTAAAGTCAACGAGTTTGAGGACTAGGTTGCTTCGAACTGACTGAAAGGTTAATTGGGGGTAAACTGTTATTTAGGAGAGGCTTTCAAGATTTGGGTTTGTGCAAATTTTTTCCTTTTCTTCATTTCTTTAATGGGTTGCTGCTAGCTCGATCCAATGCTGCATGGTCTCTCAGGGAAAATACATTGTTTTAGTCTGTAATACTAGTTTTACCAAAGCTCCAGACTAATGTCATTGTTTTCTAGTTCAAGGAATTTTGAGATGAAAATTCTGCTACTGCTATGTTGTTGAGTACTGCGAAGAGCTATGATGTTTAGATGATGTTTCCTTCTGCATTGCCACACAACATGATATCTATGTGCTTCAGAAATTCAAAATTAGAGATAAAAGAGATTCTGCTTTTTTTTTTTTTGGGAGCAGTTAAAATTTTTAGTTTTGGTTCTTTGTAAATAACTCAAGCCTGTCTAGCTTCAAAAACTTCCTCCCCCAACAAGGAAAAGATGACCAGGGGAAAACATAGTTCAGAAAATTTTATACTCAATCTTAAAACTTACTCTATATTTTTCCAGAAAGAGATGAAATCACCTTGCCAGGAATGTGGCATGGATTTAAAAGTTTATTGGTTACTTTGCTGATGAAATGAGGCATAATCATCCCAGAAAACAGTGTATAAGTATAATTTCAGCATGTTAGGTTATGCTTATAGTCGAGTTTGATGTGGACTTCATTCACAGTCTAAAGAGTTCATCCGTAAAACGAGCAGCTTCTTTCTTGGCCAAAGTTGATTAGGTCTTCGTATTGCTATATCTTGTCCCAGGAAGGATTATTTTTATTTATGGAGTCCTAAGAAGGATTAGCTTAGTGAAGTTTTCTCGATTCTAAAGCTTATGAATAGCATCTAGTATTGTTGTCTGTTCTCTTTTGATTTTTGAATAATGTTAGTATTTCATTCAAGTGAGTCCTTAAAATGTGCTCAGAGAAACCATATACTGTGAAAGTTGTATAACCCTAGATGATAATTGCATAACATTAGCAATTGTGCCTATCCCCTTTCTCTGCTAGTGAGCCCTTAAAATCAAGATTCTGAAAGTTGTCTTTGATTACATTGCCTAAACTCATAGAAGTTTCTTTCTTCATTCAATACCTCTTCGCTGCAGAAGATGGTGGGTTCTGAAACTTTACCCCAGTTTTCCTTCTAAGCATCATCAAGACTGAACTGGCCAGAACTTTACAACGTTTACTCCAGTATTCATTCAATTCAACTTTTGTTACTATTCCACTTTGGCAAATGAAAAAATATATATTCACATGGGGCTGGAGGGCAGGGGTAATGGTCAAAAGGTGTCACCATTAAGATTGAAATTCTAGTAAAAGATGTCCTTAACCTATTTATTAATCATCATGTATGTGCTCAGAGATTTTTTTACCTTTTTCCAGATGAATTAATAATGTGCTCAGAGAGACTATATACTGTGATTTGAAATGTGACCAGAGAAAGTGCATGGGTTCAAGTCTCAAGAGAATACCTGTTTTATGCAGAAATGCTGAAAGGTAGGAACATAACCAATTAACCTTGTCATCCTCCTAAGACTTGGCAAGATTATATGTCTTGCTGGATGTATCTACATGTTTTTATTCATATCAACCTTTCCTTCTGGGCCCACTTCAGCCATGTACTATTTTTGGCCAAAATCATAAGGGAACTCTTTAACATGTACAACTACTTCAGCTCACAAGCCTGTCCAACATGCTTGCTTACCTCCATAGTGTACTTCTTTTGCAGTGGATTTAGCTGCTTTCTTTGCACTCTCTTGCTTTACTCAAAGTGTAAAGAGGTCAACTAACCCCATCATATTCTTCAGTAACAAAAACTCCTTGGTATCCATTATGTGCAGTGTGGGTGAAAATGCTTAAGTTTTGATTTTGCAATTCTAGAAGGCAGTTAACCATGTAAACTAAAGTTGGCATTAATAGTCATAAATATGTAATATGATTTTGACATTTATACTTTCGTTTGCATGCAATGCATTAACATCATTGTTTATAGGAAATTTTACCTAGGTTTCACCTTTACAGAAACATTTTTCTTTTGTTAAACATTTTCATTTTATTAATAAAATTCATGTGGTGTAATTCATGTAGTGTAATTGTTTACAGCATTATATTGGTTAGAGATTACCCTAATATGATGTTGTTGTTTAGTCTTGAATTAAGTTTTATTCATTATCTCATCATGCTACTTCTATGGGTTGAAGATGGTACATGTCATCCTTCTAATTTAGTTGATCTTTTAACCTTTTCTATTGACTTCACTGTAGATCATACTCTCTCAGGAAAAAAATATGACTGTTGAATGTAGTGCATGCATAAAAGAACTTCATATATGAAGCAGAAGTTGATAGCAATGTGCATACCCTTGTCTTAGTAACTCCTTAGTCTTCAACCTGTTATGAGCTAGCAACCAAAGGCAAAAGCCATGTCTAGGAGAAAAATTTTCTAGACCATACTCATCATGCCATGCGCCCTAACTTTTTTTTTTTTTAACTTTCTAAACCGATCATAGTAATTGAGCTGCAACACAACATCTGAAAATCTCCTCTCAAAGCTCTCTTGTATACACCAATGTGGTCCTGTCCACCATCCAGCTACGATTAAATCATGCCCCATGAGCAACAACTTCATCCATAAACCACTCTCGACATTTTCCAAATGTATTGCGTTATTCTGCTTTATTCTAAATCTCCATCTACTTAAACACCTTAACTGCCTTCATTCTTAGGCGCTCATACCTGTTCCCTGCAAACTTGAGCCACAGGAGTTGCATTGCGTCAACTTTTCCACTCAACAAAATTTAATTTCCCTGCACAAGCTGTAAACTTCTTTAACAAACTTTATTCCAATCTTAAAATCAGATATTGTGTGAGTTAACATAAATAATTATATTTCATAATGTGCCGGCGGCGGTGGGCGGTTTGAGTTGGCTGTAAACTAGAAATATAATCTGACATGAACCACCAATTTCCTCTCAATGTAAATGGGTTAATAAGTTGGTTATATATATTGCATCAACGTATTGTGGAACTTGTAGCCACTAGTGTAATCTCAGTTAGCTACCCCTCAATTCCTAAGGTATAAAACTCATTTCATTTTTTTTATAAAAACGTGAATGAAGTTTTCAATATATATGTATAATCTGTTGTGCAAAATAAAATAGAAATCAACTGCAATCTTGCAAATAAAGTGCAGAAAAATAAAAAAAAAAAGGGAAGAGAATATCAAGCCGTGATTTATAGTGGTTCCTCCAACTCGGAGTACGTCTACTCCCCAAGCCTCCTTGCTCGAGAGTTCAATTCACTAGAAATCTCTTGCTTATGGGTGTAAAATTAAACCGGAACAAACTCTTGCTTGCAGGTGCAAGATTAAACCCTCACAAGTGAATCTCAACTCACTCAACCCCTTCAAGAATTATCTCAATCCAAGAAGAATACAAAACCGTTGTAAGACAATTAACCCAAAAGCTCACAAGAAGAGAAGAAGAAGGAGATCCAGAACACTTTCAAAAACAAACTCTGTTTTTCTGTTTTGCTGGAGCAGTTCGTCATTCTTCCTTCATATAGATCTGATTTTTGATGTCCTTTTAATAGTTGGTTAGGAGCCTTGCAATTAAAGCCCTTTTAGCCTTTCAAAACCACCTCACAATTGCCCCAATTAGGTTCCACCTTATTCTTCTGACTTGTCTTGGAAAGTGCTAAGACATTTAGATACCCTATGACCCATTAAGAATAAACAGATAGTTGAGCTGTCAAAATTTAACATTCCAGAATTTTTGCTTCGAAGTCAGAAATATTGGTTCGAATTATTTTCGAAAAAAAAAAGTTCGAGATTGGTTCGAATCAAATATAATTGGTTCGAATCCAGAACTTTGAATAAGGAGGATATAATTCAATTCTAATTGTGAGGAAAGATTAGAATCCTTAAATTAACTTTCCTGCACACTTAACACAAAAATAAATTAAATTCTTTTGAATCATGGTTTTAAACCATCATCAAAATACAAAGAGAACCTAACACCTGGTTCCTGTTCTTCTCATATATTTGTCCAGTGTCCTATGATAACCATAAATACATGTAACTTTAATGCCACAATTCTTCATTCATCTGCAGCTGTACTAGTAAACACTGGTCCCAAACGGTGGGGTCTTATAACTTCCTTTATTAAATCTTTGAATTAAGGGCCTCTATTCCCTAAGATTTGCGTTAAATCTAAAGAAAGAAGAAAACAGAGAAGGATGGAGGTGAAGGAGAGGAGGATACGGAGGGAGAGAGAGTTAGGGGAAGGGTAGAAGGTCGAGGAAGAAGAACCAAAAAATCATTTTAATTTTTTTTTTAATTTTGTTTAAATTTAGTTTATTATGATTAAATTTGATTAAATAAAATTAAATGAAAACTAATTGATTTCTTACGTAAATTAAGAAATAATTATGGTAGGTAAGATTTGATTTAATAAAATTAAAGGTATACTAATTATTTTAACTTTTAAATATAAATTCATCTAGTTT
>BPVZ01000131.1:25499-36260 GCA_020521535.1 Rubroshorea leprosula | reverse complement strand
CTATAAACTTGGGTCTTAAGATCCTTAGGCCTATCCACACAAAGAGCATAAGACACAACAGAATCAAATCATAAGCACAAATGTCAAGTAATAATCAATGACATTTAATTTGAATTCATATATTAAAATCATATGCTCACAAATACGATGTCACAAGCGCAATGCACAAAATCGAAAATCACACAATGTTATGGAGTCTACTGAGGTGTGCTAGCAACACTGTACCGGAGCTAATCACAGTACTAACCCTACTGCGCAGAGGTCCACTAAATACCCTGAAGGGTCCACTGAATACCCCAAGCTTTAAGCTTAGGTCCACTTACTCCATAGCCACAAACACATACGCATGTCAAACAAATTCATAATATGTCCAAAATAATATTAGGACTTCCTATTGAAAGAGATAAAAGCATAATGCATGAACAGTAATTGTGAACAGTAATCATGAACAGTAATTGTGAACAGCATCATGAACAGTATTTCGCAATTAGTACAATTTACTTATAATTCCTGTAGCCAAAATTCACACCCAAATCAAACAATAAAAAGACTAACTCACTATCTTTCCCATATAAACTCCAAAATTAAGGATATTTCTAATAAAAGTTTAATACCCAAAAATCTTATAAACCAAAGGATTAAAGTCAAATCTCACCAATTTAAACTACCCAAAACTCTAATCCAAAATTCATAACTAAAACTTATACTTACCTAACAAAAGCACCTTAACCTTGGTGGAGAAAGGAGGAAGAAAATGATGTAGGTGGGAAAGGAAGGCATAGGAAAACAAAATGAGGCTATTGGGAGGCTTATGGAGGCTTATCCAAGCTTCCACCGACAAGACAAAAAAACTTGGTTGGGAAAATGCCATGTGGTAAGCAAAATTGGGATAATTGAGTTATGGTCATTCAACTTCTACTAAATTTTACTTAAAGCCCCCAAACTTTAAATTCACTCAATTTAATCCCTAAAACTATAAACTAAAGGACACTAATTTTTAAATTATTCACTAAAGTATGTGGGGTGTTACAGATTATACCCAGAGTAGCCATCAACAAAAGAGAACCGAGCATTTTTGGCAGCATTATCTAGCAGAGTTTGGATGTGAGGCAATGGGAAATCATCCTTGGGGCTTGCTTTGTTCAAGTCCCTATAATCCACACAAACTCTAACCCGGCCATCCTTTTTCATTACAGGAACGATATTGGCCACCCATTCCGGATACATAGCTACTTCAATGAAATTGACATCTAGCAGCTTTTGTACTTCTTCTTTGACTTTCAACAGAACCTCTGTTTTCATCCTCCTTAGCTTTTGCTTGACTGGCTTGGCCTCAGAATGTAGTGGAATGGCGTGAACAGTGATATCAGGATCAAGTCCCGGCATGTCCTTGTAGGACCAAGCGAAAAGATCTTGGAACTCAGATAAGAGCTCAATCAATTCATTTCTTTCCTCTGAGGATAGATGAGCATTGATTTTTATCTCCTTTCTATCATCTTCAGTACCCAGATTAATGGTTTCTATCTCTTGATTTGGTTACAGCTTTGGTTTTTCCTCTCTTAGCATTTGAGTTAGTTCATGAGAAGGATCGAGATTTTCATTGTCTTCTTCTTTATAGGTCTGATCATCAATCTCATATATAAAGTCTGACATGGCATCATTGTTTAAAGATTCGTCATTAGCAGGCTTGAAAATTTGGGATGGAAGTAAATAAATGGCCAAATGATAATAAAGCAAAGATAGGAACATGTTATTGGATAACATCATAAAATATATCATTAAAGAGTGGCTTGTACAATGAAAGTTCAATTAAAGTTGCATCATGATGATTTTTACAATGATAGGTAGGATTGCAACATGTTTCATTGAAAAGGAAAGCATGGGAATACTAGAAACATGATAACATAAATTTCAGAAAACATAAAAGTGCTTGTTGAATCCCCCCCTTCATGTAGTCACAAGCAGAACTACTAGAGGCTGACTCTTCTTACTCGGAGATGAAAGCTACAGGGAGAAGTTCCGCTGCCCAATTAGCTTGAGAGCTTCCATTGACCAGAGAAATTCCCCTATCAAATTCCAGTCCTTCCTCATCTAGAGCATTTATAGTCAAATTTCCCCATGAGTCACATAGTGATTCTTCTTTCACTGTTTCAAGGAGCACAGACTCATGTGGACCCACTAGAGCTTTTGCATGATGAACGAGTTGGAAGTTGGGGTGCTTTTCCATAAATGCCCTTTCAGCGAGCATCCTTCTCCACCTTTCCTTAGGATCTGTCATGTTGGCTAGCCCAAAGAGGTTGTTGAAGCCAAAACTGTCTTCCTCATCATCAGAACAGACTTCATTGGTGATATCTTCCACCACCACTTCCTCAGATTTTGCTTGTTTTGAACATTCCCCGATTTCAAGCAATCTGTCAATGAAAACAGTACCCTCTGGATCTACATATAAAACATCCATATGCTTTACCACATATCCATCAAAAGAAGGGCACAAAATCTCAACAGGTCGTGGAAATGTGACTCTAATGTGCGGCACCCACATTGGTTCATCCCTTGGGTCTCTCCCTTGAAGTCTAGCAAGGCGTTTCTCCGCTTTAACAGCACGCATTCTCTGCCAATCTTCCTTCTTCGGTTTGTATCCCAAACCAAAAGTCCCCCAAGTTTGAATTACTTCAATAGGCTCAAGAATTCTTTGTCCATTCAATCCCAAACCTTCTCCCAACTGATAATGATATGAGAGCATGATTCTAGCAGCAACTTTGGTAGGTTTACCCATTTCAACCCTTTTCCCTCTGAACCTCGGGTGAATATAAGAAGCAGCAGCACACTCCATTGAGTGATAAGAGGATTCATAAGTTCCCGGATCAACTCCTAAATAGGGAATGGTTGTAGCCCTTCGGATGACATGCTCTTCATCACCATTCACCGTGACAAGAACACCATTGATAATGTATTTGACCTTCTGATGTAAAGTGGACGGTACTGCTCTGGCGACATGTATCCAAGGCCTCCCAAGAAGCATATTAAAGGCAGAATACCCAAATCCACCCTTAAAGTATAGTGGCAGGGACGGATCCACCATCGAACAAAAAACGGGGACAAATCCACCCACAAAGTTTTCGACTTGGACAAATCACCCCAAATTTAACGTGTGACGTCATTTGACATCAGTAATCTGTTAATTTGACGTTATCAAACGTCAGGAATTCGTTAACGAATTAACGAATTGCTGATGTCAAATGACGTCATACGTTAAATTTGGAGTGATTTGTCCAAGTCAAAAATTTTGTGGGTGGATTTGTCCCCACTTTTTGTTTGGGGGTGAATCCGTCCCTACCACTATACTTTGGGGGTGGATTTGAGTATTTTGCCCATATTAAAAGCGGGAGAAATATCCATGACAAAGAAATCCACATCAAAAGTCACAAGACCAATTTCTACTGGAAGCTCAATCTTTCCAATCACATTCCTCTTTGTTCCGGCAAAAGCACGAACCACTGTATTGCACTGATTAATGTGAGATTCATCCACTTTCAATTGCTTCAAGACCGTCATAGGAATCACATTCAAAGCTGACCCATTATCAATCAACACATGAGGCACATTCATCATTCTACACTGAACTGAAATATGGAGAGCCTTGGTATGTCCATTTCCTTCATCGGGAATCTCATCATCTATGAAATTAATATAATTCGGAGCTAAAATTGCCCCGACCACAGTCCCAAACTTCTGAGTATCAATATTCTTGGGCATATGGGCCTCTTTCAAGACTCTGAGCAATGCATCAAGATGAATCTCAGATGATAACATTAATTCTAAAACAAAAATTTTTGCAGGGGTTTTGTTGAGCTATTCAATGATGCTATACTCACTCTTCCTCAAAATATTCAGAAATTCTACAACTTCATTTTCTGACACTAGCTTCTTGGGTGATTCTTCTGGTATCTCTTCAATTATGATGCCTTTTGACTTCAAGGCAGCCCTTCTCAATTCTTCCACTTCGAGACTCACATAGCACCGACCACTACGGGTCATATTGGACACATCATTGGCTGTGGAATTCAAGATGGTAGAGCATTGAGGCATAGCCATAGATGATGTCTTTCCCATGAGTGACCCACTAAGGGAGGTCTTCAAGACATAAGGTTGATTGATGACTTGTGCTTTTGTAGTATCTTGCAAAATGTAAGGCTTCTTCTTAGTGAAGTATTCTTCGGTCACTGGTGCTATGAATTTCTCCGACTCTGGAGCAAACATGAACTTCAGAGATCCCATTCTTTGTAGCTCCGTAATTTTTCTTTGAAAATCTTCACAATTTTGCAAAGTATGCCCCTTTATATTGGAGTGATATAGACACACCGAAGCATCATCAATTATCACAGGCGGAACATCCAAGCTCATTGATGCAATTGGCTGGATAAGATCACACTCTATTAGAATGGCAAACAATTCATCAAAAGACCAAGAATTCACATTCTCCAACACAGGCCTATCAACTTCATCGAGGGTAATCATATTCATGGAGGGTGCACCATGTGGAGGTAAAGGATTCTGAGTGATGCTTGGAGCACTCTTAGTTTCATCAAGTTGGAGTTTTCCTTCATCAATGAGATCTTGAATTTTATGTTTCAGAGTTGTACAATATTCGGTACCATGACCTGTTACATTATGATATTCACATTTAGCTTGTGGATCATACCCGTAAGGGTAAGGTGGTTGCACAGGGCTTGCTTGTACTGTCCCCATCAAACCCACTGCCACTAATTGTTTTAGCACCTCACTATAAGGGATTCGAAGCTTGGTGAACTGTCTCGACCTATTTGTCGAGGGGAATTGATGTCTAACTGGAGCATGAGCATTGGAGTTTGGCCTTCTTTGAGGGTAGGTGGTAGACTTGAAGATCGGAGTGTGCTGTAATTGAGGCTGCCGATTGTAAGGAACATTTGCCATATTATAGATTGGCTTGGCATGACTAGTGAAAATGTGATTCAAAGCTTCCTCATCTTCCTTCTTCCCTTTAGATGAGAACCTCTTTGAAGTAGATCCCGAGCTTCCCATCTTAACTTGCTCTAATTGCCTCTGGATAGTTTGAAAGTCCATAATAATACCCACCTTTAGTCCTTCCTCATTCTGTTCACCCGCTATCACTAACTGAGCAAAAGTATATCCAACACAAGGAGCTAGCCATGCACGGAAGGTTCCGGTAGTTGACTTGATAAAAAGATAGCAGATTTCACTGTCGGTAAGAGGTGGAATGACTTTGGCTGCTTCAGATCTCCACCGTTGAGCAAATTCTTTGAAAGTCTCATTACCTTTCTTGGCGATTCTTTGCAAGCTATCCCTTGTTGGGGCCAAACTCATATTGTACTCATACTGCCTCATGAAAGCTTGAGACACATCCTTGAAAGTGTGAATCTTCTTCTTGTCAAGAGTAGAGAACCAGATACTTGCTGGGCCTGACAGACTATCTTGAAAGTAATGAATGAGTACCCTTTCATCATTGGCATAAGGTGCCATTTTCCTAGCATACATCTACAAATAGGCATAAGGACAACCTGAGCCATCATACTTGTCAAAATTCGGCTGCTTGAACTTGAAATTTGTCTGAATTCCTAGATAGTAGCAGAAATCATCCAAATCAATGGAACCATAAACTTGTGGCCCTTGCATAGCCTTTAGAGCCTCCTCCAACTGTTGCAACTTGTGATCGACCTCTCTTGACTTCCCATCCTCCATAGTAGGCCTCAATATCTCAACCAAAGGGTTGGTTTGAATAGCTGGCACTTGTCCCATCAAAGGTGGTATGGTTGTGGGCAAGGTTGGGTTGTTCATCTCAAGTGGTGGGTATGATACTTGTGGAGCATGTGAAGATGACTCCCCCATTAGAAGCTGATTCTCATAAATAAGTGGAAATTGTAATTGTGTGACCATGGGATCCTTGGCACGATTACCCATTGTAATGGTAGATGATGGGATAGGGACAGGTGGGACTGGTATTGCGGGTACTAAGGATGTAGGTGAAGGAGGAGAACCAGTAATCAAAGTGGACAAAGTGATACTGATGGTCTGAAGAGTAGCAGCAATAGTTTGCATCGTCGCTTCCAATTTATCAACCCTCTCATCCATGGCTGATTTCTCTGGATTAACAGTAATGTTTTCCTCCGACATTTTGATTACTTTCGATCTGAGCAAATACGGAGAACGCCGCTTTTTGGAGACCTTTCGCCATGGAGCTATGATTAGAAGAATTTTACCTACACAAAAGAAATGTAAAAATAAAAGGAACAAAGTTAGAAAACTAAAGAGACTTTAACCCCTTTTGATTAGACCATTAATTTCCTTCTTGAATTTCCATATGGGTTCTCACATCGGCATTTCCATCTTGTACGAAGACATCCACCTATTTTATAATGAGTTATGCTGAAACATGGCTTTTCATTACTAAATTACCGCACTTGAAACAAGATTAGCGAGCATTACAAAGTTGCATTCAAAGTGCTTACAAACCTTCATTCTTTGAAAGCTAGGACAAAACTAACTAAGGAATGCACTTTAGACAAGATGGGCAAGCATTACAAAGTTGCATTCAAAGTGCTTACAAGCCTTCATTCTTTTAAACCTAAAACATACTCATTACAAAACATGAATCCTAATACAGCCTTCTGAGCATATTGGACATGTCAAAGATAAAGTCGAAGACTAGTTGGAAGAATCCCCTCTCAATCAGATGGGTCCTTTGAGCGATGTGGTGATGAGTCTCTGCCATTCTTCCCTCGAATTGGGACACCAAGGTGGCTATGTCAATGATAATTTCACACAGGCCAATGTCCTCTTCAAGAAGGGCTTGGTTCTTTTGCTTCTTGACTTGGAGTTGATAGCACATGTCCTCCATGGCAATCTTGTAAAGATTACGGTTGATAGTCATGTCTTGTAGTTGCTCTTCCAAATGCTTATTGGCTTTGCAAAGGTCTTCATTGTCCTTTGTTAACTCATGCAAATAGGAGATGGTTTCTTCATTGAGCCTTTGAGTACGAGCAACGAACTCTAACAAAGTCTTGGGTGAAGAAGCTTGTGCCTTGGATGTGTGAGAAGCCATATTTCTTTTCAAAGGTCACAGATGGTCTAAACAAAAGGGGCTAAACACAAAATGACCAAATAAAGATATTAATAAGAGGATGATCAAAGATTATAACTAACGATAAGTGTAATTGAATAAAAATGGATATGTGATATGAGACTTGAAAATTAAAATTTCCATTCTAATCATGGATTTTACTTCATCAGATATACTTTTGACAAGGAAGAAGGATTGTATTCATTCAAGCAAGTTTTCATTGACAAATCTGAATTTCTGACATTCGTACAAAAGCTCCTAAGTAACCCATTTTTCCCCACGTTCTTCAAGTTGTGCTCTCCTTCTTTCCTTGCTTTGATTGCTTTGCTGCTTGCAATTCCTTTTGTAGAGCATCATAATCAGACAATAGGTTGCTGTAAGCATTCCTCCACTTAATCACTTTTCCTTTCAACTCTTGCTACCTGGTCACCTTCTCAATAAGCTCCTTGTTCTCCTTTTCTCTTGCTTTAAGATTCGCCTTTACTCGTAGCAACCTTTTCCTTTGTTCTTCAGCAAAATTCAAGCTCCTCTTTTGCTTCCCACAAATTTCCTTACTAGCAGCCAAATCCTTTTCCAATGAGGCAATCTTGTCCTTCAACTCCACCACTTGCCGATCTGACAACTCTTTTCCCCTTTTAAGCAACTCATAATCAAGAGCTAATTCATCATACTTCTCTAACAACTGACATCTCTGGGCATGGCTAAGCTCCAACTTAGCGGTTAAATCCATGATGGTAGAGTTTTTCGTATTTGTCACCTTCCATGGCAAAGAGAGCTTAGCTATCCAACTCGACCTCCATTGCTCATATTGTGATCTAGTCCCCTTATCCTTCCATATGGGCAGCATCCTACATCTCTCCCACATCTTATGTGCCTCGAATACCTTGTTAACAATCACCGAGGAAGACATGTAATCAAAGTGTGACTGCAATGCATCATCAAGATAGGGAGCGTTTTGTGCCTTTCCAAACTGACGGGATGCCAACTCCATAGAATATAGAACTCCTCCATGAATACCCAACAAAGGAATAGAGTGATGTCCTTCGAATGGAGCAAGATAATGAGTAGCACTCCAAGTTGGGAGAACAAATCTGACATCATTAACAGTTGTTGCTAGAAGTGATCGATGCCAATCCTCTGTCTTTCTATCCTTCACAGGAATGCTGAATAAAGCTTCAAATTGGGGACCCTTCAAGTGACCTTGTGCCCATGTAGTGAACAACTCAATGCAACCCAAGAAGCGACCAGATCCTTTAGCTCGGATTTCTTTCATAGACCACAAAGTTTCGGCTACCACTGTAGAAGCGGGATTAAATGCCGAAGTGTGCAACAATTGCTCAAAAAAAGCTATCACCATAGGTGCAATGGTCTTGACATAGATAGGGAAGATCACCATGCCATAAATTCCCAACACCACAAACTTGATCCTTTGAGAAGGTGTCATAGCTTCCAATCTCTTTCCCGAAGCCATCAATGTTGCATTCCAATCAAATCCATAAGAACCATCTCTAGTTGTCACCAATGGTCGCGAGAATTCAGATGAAAACCCCCCACATAGCTTGCAACATTTCTTGAACTTTTTCTAGTGTGAACTTCATATGTTGTGCTTAAGGAGTGAAGTTAGGAGAATCCGCCGCAGGACTACACTGTAGGAAGTGATGGTACTCATCAATGGTGAGCACCAACTCAAATTGTGGGAACACAAAAGCTTGATATTCTGGTACATAAAATTTCAACATGGCTCTGAACAAGTTCCAATCTGGCATCACTGACAATAGATCTCCAATGCACCCAAATCGGACCTCAAAGTCATGCTTCTCCCTTGAAGACAACAAACCGTAAGCCTCTTTCAAAAACTTCAAGTCGGGTTTGGAGGTATTGACTGAAAAGATTGACTCCTTAGCTCTCTTAGCAGTAGAATTAGATGTGACATCTTCACCAAGTCTCTTCCCTTATCTAGTTGTATCCTCAGTAAAATCCATGTCTAATGCTTGATCTTACCTAAACAAAAGGCTTAAAGAAGTTAAACAAAAATCATACCCTCACATGCCATACCTCATTAAATGTACCAAAATAAGCTGCCATATGCGCAAACAAAGGTTAGTGAAGTAAAATGTCCCTTTGTGTCTTAGACACGGGATTCCTAACCTCATGGGTGGGATGTTAAGGGAAACATATCCTAGGGTTGGTATCTCTCTAAGGTCAATACATGTTTTTCTAAAGGGCATTAGGCTTTCTCAACCATTTATCCTCTCGGAATCAACGGGAGATACTTCCAAAAGCTAATACACAGGACGATATTACATCATCAAGTGTCGTATTAACCAGTGGAAACAACCTAATGGGAAACGGTCCTACTCCTCAAAGCGGGAAGAATTGCTCTTCCAAGCCAGATTCGTAAGGATTCCAGACTAGAGGTCGGGTTCACCTCCGACACGGGCCTAATGCACAATGAGAGTGGGTGTGTGTAAAGCGGCATGACACTTCAATAACCTGCATAATGGCAACCACAAAATAGCAACATATATCCCACGGCAATCAAATAAAGCATATAAAACACTCAAAAATATATCACCCACAAACAAACCTACTTACACAGCAGGAAAGGACTAACCTAGTACTCCCATGCCAAATGCAAAAGGTTAGTAACACAAAGCAACCAACACTTAGCATACAAAAAGATGTAAATAATCGCACAAGAGGGAAGAGACTCACTGAGTACTCCATAGCCAAGTGCAAAAGGTGAGTATATCCACACACAAGCAAATAGGCATGTAAGCATGATGCATGATGAATAAGCATATAATATCAATGATGGATGAGCATGTGAGATGATATGATGCATGAACATGTGAGCAAGGTATGATGCATGTTATGATATAGCAGACTAACCACTTAAACATAAAAACAGAAAAGCAACCACCAAAACAAACAAACAAGTGACAAACAACACACAACAAGCACATGCAATAAATGACAAAAACCCACAAAAACTCAACAAACAAAGAAAATCAAAAGTTGAAAATTCCTCAAGGTTAAAGTATTAGCTCGACCCTTGTGAACCCAGAATATGGAAACCAGAGATTCTGGGTTTAATGTCCCCAGTGGAGTTGCCAATCTGTTGACGATCACTTAAGATTTTTCAAAACAAATGAAAAATTAAGTGTGAAATATATAAGAAAAAGGGAGTCACCACTCGTCCAAATTATAAGGTGGGACAAGTCACCTAAAACAAGTCTGCGTAGAAATCGAAGTTCGGGGGTTCGGTTAGGAGTGAGAAAGGGCATACGTGCACCTCACAATCCTCCATTTAAACACGGTTGCATACTTTAACATTGGGGGTTTTGAATCAACTTATTCATCATGCTTATGTTTGAGTCTTAATAGGTAAGTTTGAAACAATGATAAGCCAAATTGAAACATTTTTAAAATTTTGGACTAAAATGGACCAAATCAAAGACAAGCATGCATCCTAAGTACAAAATAAAATTAAAGGGACCAAATTGATTAAATTTGAAAACATAAAGGATTGATTTAAAAAGATTTAAAAACTTTGGGACTGAATTGCTTAATCATAAAACTTGTGGATGAAATTGAGATAAAATAAAAGATGACTTTGACTTTGACCAAGATTAAAGTTAATT
>BPVZ01000131.1:7933-21377 GCA_020521535.1 Rubroshorea leprosula | reverse complement strand
TCATAGACCGAAGGATTTTCTCAACTATAGCAACATCCTCCAGATTTTCACCATGGATCCTCATCTTGTTTGCAATAGCCATCGTCCTTGCAAAATAATCATCTATAGATTCACCAATCTGCATTTGTAGAACTTCGAATTCTGCTCGCAAAGCCTAGCGTTGTTGCTGCTTTGCTCTTTCATTCCCCTGGTACTTCTTCTGCATGGAATCCCAAATATTCTTGGAAGTAGACTTGTTAAGAATTGTTTCCAAGATAGCCCGATCTATGGCTTGGAACAAATAGTTCTTAGCCTTGAGATCCTTCAATTTTTCCTTCTCAATTTCTACCCTCTGTGCATCATTTGCACCTGCCGCTGGTTCTGGAACTCCAGCTTCAACAATGGTCTAATACTCTTTGGACCAGAGAAAATTCTCCATCAACATACTCCAATGGTCATAGTAATGACCATCAAAATGAGGGATTGAGGGCTGGACATAATTTTTGGAAGCCATGGAATTTTTCAGGAATAGGCTCTGATACCAAATGTTAAAAATCAAGGATTCCCGAAAAGAAGAAAATGGAATGAAAAACTGAATCTCTCATTAAACTAAAAATAATCTAGCCTTTAAATAGGCTTTACAAGATAATGTTATCTAAAAAGATAACTAACCAATCTTATCTAATCTAATTTAAATGATAACAACCTAAAACAAATAAATAACTTAAACTTCCTAAATTATAGAGATAATGGCTAAATAATAGGATCTAATTTCCAACATGGAATACCACTTAGGTTGACAAAATCTATGATACAAAGATAAACTAAAAGAAATCCACTCTCAAAACTCACTCAAATGGAGGAGAATTAGAAATATTTCATAACTCAAACTTGATTGAAACTTGATGTATACAATGGAGGGAACATGGTTATTTATAGGTAAAATCTAACTAATAGTAATAAATGAAAAGTAAAATGCAGTTGGGAGTTAGCCATCTTTGTAGACTTGAATGGCCATTTTTGCTAACTTGGGTGGCCATTTTGACAAAATTGCACCAACCTATTTATAGTTTGCAGAGTGTAGTATGAAATTTGTTGACTTTGTTTTGCAACTCTGGTGCATTCTCCCTTGGTTGGAGAAACCTCATCCTCAAGTTTGAGATCAATCTTCTTGATCCTCATAGTAAGGAGATAAGTCAATGACATTGAAAATAGCAGAGACTCCATAATCACCTGGAAGTTTGATCTTGTAGGCATTATCATTGATCTTCTCCATTATCTGAAAAAGACCATCAGCTGTAGGAGACAGTTTGGCATTAGGTTGGTTAGGAAACCTCTTCTTTTAAAGGTGTATCCAAACCCAATCTTCTTCCTTGTACGTAACCTTCTTTCGATGCTCATGATGATGAGCCTTATATCTAATGATTTGATGTTGTAGCTTCTAATGAACTTCTTCATGAAGTTTCTTGATCTCCTTAGCTTGTTGTTTTGCATCTACTATAAATTGTCGAGATGTGGGCAATGGAACAAGATCTAAATGACTAAGAGGACATGTTCCATACACTACGTCTAATGAGCATTTTCTTGTAGCTTGATTTGAAGAGTTGTTATGGGCGAACTCAGCTTGAGCAAGCATAAGATCCCCTTGTCGCAAATTCGTTCCCACAAAACATCATAATAGATTCTCCAAAATCTTGTTTATAGCTTCAGTTTGATTGTCAATTTGGGGATGGTTGGCAGAAACTAAACTATAGTTGAGTGCCCATCTTTCTCCATAATGTCCTCCAAAAATGACTCATGAACTTCACATCTCTTTTTGAAGTGATAGTCTTTGGAACGCCATGTAAACACACAATCTCTCTGAAATACAACTTTACAATGAGAGAAGCATCTTAGGTTTTTTGACAAGCAATCAAGTGAGCCATTTTGGAAAATCTATCAACCACGACCATGATAGAATCCTTGCGTCATTGAGTTCATGGTAAACCAAGGACAAAATCCATGCTAACATCTTCCCAAGGTGATGTTGAAATAGATAATGGCAAATACAACTCTATGTTCTGATTGATTGTCTTGGCTTGGTGACAAATTGTGCACCTTTGAATGTGATGAATGACATTCTACTCCAACTTTGGCTATTATAAATTTTCTTTAATGAGAGCTAAAGTCTTGTCTCTCCTAAAATGACCAGCTAATCCACCATTATGTGCTTCCAAGATAATTGAATCTCCAGAGTAAGTAACGTGGGACGCATAGTCGGTTACCCTTGAATCAGTAATCTTGCTGGCAATGATATTGTAGAAAGGCTTGATTGGAAGGGGCTTTCCAAATGCTGCTAAAATCAAGATCATCCTCATACAACTCCTTGATCACTTCAAATCCAATAACTTTCATCTGTAAAGAAGTAAGCAAGGCATGTCGGTGACTGAGAGCATCAACTACGTGATTTTGGGCTCCAGACTTGTATCTAAAGAGGAAAGGATAACTTGTAGAAATTTACTCTAAGCAGCATGTTGACCACTGATCTTTTAGTAAGAATTCAAATGCTTCAATGCCTCGTGGTCAAAGTGTAGGATGAATTCTTTTGAAAAAAAGATAATGACTCCAATGCTCCAAGGCTTGAAGAACTGCATAGAATTCTTTATCATAGGTGAAATATCTGAGTTTTGTGTCATTCAATTTTTTGCTGAAGAAGGCAATGGGTCATCCTTCTTGACTTAACACCGCATCAATTTTAACATTAGAAGCATCACAATCCACTTCAAACATAAAGTCAAAGTTGGGAAGTGCAAGTACAAAGGCTTCAATGAGCTTCCTCTTTAATTCTTCAAAGCTCTTTTGGACTTTGTCACTCCATGAAAATTTGTCGCCCTTAATGTTGTCAATAATCAAGGCAGCAATAAAATTGAAATTCTTGATGAATCTCTAGTAAAAAGATGCGGACGAAAAGGATATATTAACCTATGTACTTTTTGTTATTGTTGAGATTAACCCTCGAACTTTTTTCTAAAATATTTGAACCCCATCACTTATATATTGAAATAAATTAATTCACACACTTTTCGGTTGAAATACATTAGCCCAAATCTAACTTATGATGTCAAGAAACGTCAATTTACCGTGAAACCTATTTATCTACTGTTAAAACATTGCTAACTTGGTGCATGTGGGACTTGATTTAGTGACATGGTATGAGATGGACTACTTTTTTGCTAACATAACCCTTGATTTGCTGACCTGGACTAATTATTTCCCTAAAAACTCACCCGCTTCAAAGCTTAAAATTGGGGATCTAGGTTTTTGTCCTCTTTGAAATTCATTTTTGTGTTCAAAACGTTAGTATTCAGTTCTTGTTCTAACCTTCATTGAAAACCCAATCTTTTTGTGCCCTTCAAAAAACCAAACAAGCTTACAAAACCAAAAACAAAAACCTTATAAAAATTCCCTGTCCTCTATCAAACAATCCAAAAAATAATAATAATAATAATAATAATCAAACACCATACTCATTGTGTTTTTGGGTTCTTTTTCTATCTAGAGAAAAGAAAAACAAGAAGACCTTTGGAAACCCAAAAAAAGGAAGAGAGAAAGGAAGCTCAGTTTGAAAATTAGGTGAGAAAATGTATTGGAAATTGAAAAAATTTGAGCTTTTGATTTCTTGAATGATACAAAGAGAAAATGAAGTTTTAGGACTCAGATTTATTCTTCGAAATGGCACACTCAAGCTCATGCAAGCCTTGACTTTGTCCACTGGAATAAGCACAAGTACCAACCAATGGTCACGCCCTAGTCATGGCCAACCACAAACACTTTCTCCTGGTCGGCAGCAACTGTATTGAGTAGGCTGATTAGATTGCCAACCAAGTGGAAGCAAGTGTAGTTAGGGACTAATTCTAGTGCATCAGTGTCGCCATAGCCTTTGAGGTTAAGAGCAATAGCACGATAGCCGAGGGAAGTAAGAGCAAGGATCTGGTGGCGCCAAGAGTACTAGAGCTTAGGAAATCCATGGAAGAAGAAGATACTAACATTTTGAAGGCAAAAATGGATTTCACAGAGGACAAAAACCTAGATCCCCAATCTTAAGCTTTGGAGCGACTAAGTTTTTGAGGAAATAATTAGTCTAGGTCGGCAAATTAGGGGGCATGTTAGCAAAAAAGTAGTCCACCTCATACCATGTCACTAAATGAGGTCCCACATGTACCAAGTCAGCAATGTTTTAATGGCAGATAAATGGGTTTCATAGTAAATTGATGTTTCATGACGTCATACATTAGATTTGGGCTAATTTATTTCAATCGAAAAGTATGTAGATTAATTTATTTCAATATATAAGTGATGGGTTCAAATATTTTGAAAAAAAGTTGGAGGGCTAATCTCAACAATATTGAAAAGTACATGGTTAAAACACCCTTTTCGCCGAAAAGATGCTAGGCCATGGAAGCTTCGAATATCATGCAAAGATGTTGGTGTAGGCCAATTGACAATAGCTTCAATCTTACTCGAGTCCATTCTAATGCCTTGGGCAATGATGATGTATCCAAGAAATGTCACACTTGTAGTAAGGAATAAGCATTTGTTGAGATTAGCATAAAGTTTTTGCTTTCTAAGGACTTCAAAAACTTGTTAGCGATGGTCCATGTGCTCTTATTCATTCTTGTTGTATACCAAGATCTCATCAAAAGTAAATCACAACAAATTTTTCAATGAAGAGTTGAAATACTTTGTTACGCCCTAAAACCGGGAGCGAAATAGACGCCGTACACTTGTAAGAGAATCCCACAAATGCACAAGGCTCAAAACTTGCTAAATTCATTACTAACAGTCCACATAAACTTAGATCAATATTTCAAAATAAAATCTAGCTTATAAAGAATAATCTACAACTTAAAATCTACATTCAAAATACAATGGCTAGCCTTCTAGCTCGTCACTCCCCTTGGTTTCCCACATCTCGGGTCACACTACTTGAAATGGTGGACAAGGAAAAACTATGTGAGATAACTCAGTAAGTAAAAATATGGATAGCCCTTAATTAAAATTTATAACATGCCAACAAGTGTAATCAAGTATTAAGAAAAATGGGTACAAGTATGGGAATGAAATAGGCATCTCCTCTATAGGTCATGGCCAGCGTTTATAAACCTCCCATTGGTGGGCATAAGATTTACTAGTGCATAATCCAACTAGCAGGATAACAGGTATAACAAGAATGAACCGGTTCCATAAGTAACATGTCGACATGTGCTAGCATTTATAAACTTCCCACTAGCAGGCACAAGTAATACATAACCATATTGGAGACTAAATCAGGCAGGAGTTACAGGAAAATCCATAGTTTACAAACAAATTTTAGGTTATCAGAACAGTTCAGTAAACTCCAAGTAGGCATGCTTAAATCAATAAAAACAATAACAATTTCATTTCAACCAATCATGTTCATTTTTGTATAAACCGGGTTTAGTCTTGCCACCACTTCAAAAACCATTTAAAATATGCTTTTAAAAGCTTTACCTTAAAAATCCAAGGGCATTACCACAAATTTACTTACCTCGCTTTGTAGGTCGACAACTAGCAAAGATTTCAAGAACTCAAAGCAGTGAAGGAGATTTAAAACCTAAGCCACATCAAAGAATAAACAAGATTACAATATACTTCATTTAACTAAATTAATTTGTAATTCCAATATCAAGTTTATTAACCGAAGAAACAACTTCTCCTTACACATCCCAATCACCTCTACCCTTTTAAAATAGCTCTAAAAAGACTCTACATATGACGGATTTACCAAGTAGATTTGCTGAACAAAACAAACTAGAAAGTGTGAGAAACCAAGCTCAAAACTGTTCTAGACATAGTAGAAACTTTAGGTAGCAAGGTGAGGGTTTCTGCCATTTAAAGCAGTTCCAAAATGCTTAGAATAAGCATTGAACATCAAGGATTTTCTAGGCAAAAAGACAATAACAAAACAAGGTAGAACGCAAGTTAGAACTGGGCAAAAATGGACAACATTTAAGCAGCAAAAAGGACAGCCAAATTAAACCAATAACAAGGGGTTTTGGAGCAGAAAAACATAAGTTAAAAGTCTACTAAAACTAAGATGCAATGTAGCAATAGATAAAATGGGAATAAAACAGAAAAGAGAGCAAATTTCAATCAAGTTCTAGTAAGATTCTGTACTGGAACTTCCAACAAAAGAATTACCTTAATCCGACATATATAAAGAGAGTTATGGCCAAAATACTAATAGAAGGTCGAGCTGCTAGTGTAGTCCGCCTACAGGGACCAAACTTACAGCAGCGTTTTCACTATGAAAATAGCTTAACTAGGTTAAATGCTCAACAGATAAGTGGTAGGGCTATCTCTTAGCTTTCCACAAAATAAAGAATGGACTTAATATGATATCTATAGAAAGAGTTATAGGCAAAATACTACAAAATGGTCATGCAGTCCAAATTTGTGGCAAAAAGAGGGATCAGAGATAATGACGCTAGATTATGGGCAAAATCAAGGGGGAAACTACAAATACACTCCCAAAATTGAAAACCCTAAATGATTAAAGATAACCCACTTCAATTTAAGGAGGAAAAGGTAAGCAATATGTCAAATTTCTTACTTGAAGTGCTGGAAAATGGTAGCCTCTCCTCACACCCGACATGGACCAGAAATGGAAAGATACCAGCAACAAGATCTTGGTTTTTATCATGATTTTAAGAATCATAAGCTCATAAATCTCTAACCCTTATTGGGAGAAGGAAGAAAAATGCTAAATCTCACCTTATTCTAATAAGAAGCTGCTGGTGCAGGTTGGGCTTATGGAGGAAAAATTCTGGTGAGGGCTAAGGAAATCTCAAAAAAATGGGTTAGGGGAAAAAGGAAAAATCAACCTTAGCCCTTAAATACCATATTTCTCCTTTAATGCCCCCCTTAGGTTTGTAAATTTTAGTTATTAAGCCCAAAAATAATAATTCCTCCCATATAAATTCCTAACTTAAATTTAAATTCACTTGTACTAATATATTCATGTATACACAAATACGTCTAAAATTTCAAAATTTTTGGGATATTACATACTTGGTTCATAAAGTGCATGAAAGTGCTGGGAGCATTAGATAATTTGAATGGCATGACTGTCCAATCGTACAAACCATCTCTAGTTTTGAATGCTGTCTTCCATTCATCACCGGGGCACATTCAAATCTAGTGATATCCACTTCTCAAGTCAATCTTTGAGAAGATAGTAGCTTCATATAGCTAATCATGTATGTCACCAAGGCATGGAATTGGGAAACGGTATTTGATAGTGATTTTGTTGACTGCTTGACTATCTACACACATTCTCCAAGTTCCATTTTTCTTTGGGACTAGTAGCATAGGCATGGCACATGAGCTGACACTTTCCTTAACAAGTCCTTTCTCTATTTGCTCTTTGACTTGTCATTGAAGTTCTGCATGCTCTTGAGGGTTCATCCGATAAGTAGACTTATTTGGGATGACATATCCTAGGATGAATGGCATGCTGAATATCTCTCATCGGTGGTAATCTAGGAGGGATCTTACCAGGAACAACATTAAAACATTCTTTAAGAAGAGATCGGATTTCCTTTAGAAAATGAGAAATGGCATCATTTACTTTGGATAATAACAAGAGACATGCTATTCCCAATTCTTGATGCAACTTTTGAAAGGTTGATCTAGAGACTAAGGCCTTATCCTCATCCTTCTTTTCAAGTGGATCTTCAGGTTTCAGGGTAGTGAGCTTGATTTTCATACCATCTTTCACATGAGTAAGTGTTAGCATGGCCATCATGCATAACCTTTCGGTCAAATTGCTAAGGGCAACCAAGTAACAAGTGATAGGCATCCACGGGAATAACATCACACCATACTTCGTCTTAGTACCTGTTACCAATAGAAAAAGACACAAGGCAACATTTAGTTACTTTTACCTCATTTCCCTTTTGTAGCCATTGTAGCTTGTATAGATAGGGATGATCTTTGACTAGCAATCCTAACTTTTCAACCATATAGTTAGAGACAACATGCTCACAACTTCCATTGTTGATGATGAGATTGCAAACTTTCCCTCAAGAAGTACATCTAGTGTGGAAAATGTTATGTAGAAACCAATCTTCATCCTTGGTTATGGCAGCATGAAGACTTTAATGCAAAACCAAAGATTCTCTGTGGTCAGTTGTGATGAGTTCTTCTTCAAGTTGTGGCTGCTCAGTTTCTTCATTATGCTCTTTTCTACTTCATCTTTTAAGGCTTCATTAATCTTTTCCCCAATAATGGTGACAACTCTCCTATGTGGATAGTCAAAGGCTATGTGACCAAATCCTTGACACTTGAAACACTTTCGAGTGTTAGGCTGGGTTGGACGACTTGAACTAGCTTCCTTCTCAACTTTGGCAGGGGTTTTGCCAACAACTTTTAAGGCTTAGGTCCTTCAGTTGGCTCCAAAATCCCATGGTTTTAAAGCATTAATAATATTCTTCTTTGAGATTTGCTTTTCAACTCTCAATGCTAGCCGAATGACATCATCCAAAGTCCAATATTACTAAAGTTGAACAAACTTTGGAAATGTCATAGTCCAATTCTCTAAGATATCTTGCTATGGTTTGCTCTTCTTTTTCTCGAACACCACACTTCATCTTTAATTGTTCGAACTCCATAGTATATTCTTTCATAGTCAAAGATTTCTATTGCAAGTTATGAAATTTAACAAAATTATCTTAGTAGTAACGGTCAGGTAAGAACTTGCAAGTGAGTTCTCGATGCATTTTCTCCCAAGTTTTAATTTTGTTGTGACTTTCTCTTTCTTGGCTATGCTTGAGATTCCACCACCAAATGGACGCACGTTTCTTCAGTTTAATGGCAACAAGCTTCACTCACTTGTCGTCAGGAATATCCTTGAGTTCAAATACATGCTCCACAATGTGCAACCAATCAATAAATTCATCAACTTAAAGGCGACCTTCAAAATCTGGAATATCAATTTTGATGCCAAGGTTGATGGATTTGTGAGCAATATTTCTTTAGGGACGTCGACGACGAACTCTTTTGTTGACAATGAGCTTTCATTATCCCTCAGGTGATGGAAGGGATTCTCGTCATCAGAATCTTCCTCTGATTCATGTAATTCATCTTAAGGGTGTTGAGCCTGTTGACTCTCAAAAGCTTCAAGCCTTTCTTGAAGCCTTTGAATTTGTTGATGTAATTTTTCCATCTTTACATCTCAAACAGCTCATTGACAAGGAGGATTTTGTCTTCTAGAAGGCATGTTAACAACGATGGGTGGATAGAGTGAAAATTTGACAATTTGGACCTAAAAAACGAGTTTAAGTTGTTTAGGCTGGTAAGGGACTTTTTGGAAAGTTAGTTTTTAGATGTGGGGGTGATTTAAAATTTACAAAAATATGGGATCAATTTGTAATTTGTAAAGTAAAAAGAAGTTGAAGGACCTAATGATGTGGCAAAAGGATGCATGTGGCTAATGACATGGTTGATGACGTGGCAAATGGATGATGCAACTAGACAATGACGTGGTGATGATGTGGTGATGAGGTGTCATGATGACATGGCAATGTGATGGGTTGAAGAGGACCGATGCGTGATGTTCATGTGAGTTGTAGTGGTAGGCGTGACTAGCATGTGGAAACACGGTGACGGCACGTGACAAAGCATGTAACACTTTCTGGTGACCTTATTTTCACCAAAATGCTCAGTAGGACGTGCAGTCCTGAAAAATGTTAGTTCTGATGCCAAATGGTGCAGGAGCTGATACTGAGACATTGATTTTGGTAAGATTTAGAATCCCATGATGAATTCGATTGCTTAGAAAATAATTTAGGTTGACAAAACATAAAATATAGAGATAAACTAAGAGAAATCCACTCTCAAAACTCACTCAAATGGAGGAGAATTAGAAGTACTTCATAACTCAAACTTGATTGAAACTTGATGCATACAATGGAGGGAATATGACTATTTAGAGGCAAAATCTAACTAGGGGTAATAAATGAAAAGTGAAATTGAGTTGGCAGTTAGTCATCTTTGTAGACTTGAGTGGCCATTTTTGCTCACTTGGGTGGCCATTTTGACAAAATTACACCGACCTATTTGTAGTCTGCAAAGTGTAGTCTGAAATTTGCTGAATTTGTTTTGCAACTCTGGTGCATGTTACCATGCTGCAACGAAAATGACAACCAAAGCACCAAGGGACTATAATGGATAAGTGCAAAGTGCGAGGAATGTACTTAGATATCTGTTTTGTTTAGCTTGGATTTTTTGAAGGTTTGAGTGTTACAATCGGAGTTGTCGCATTCAAACTTGCAAAAATGATGAAAATGAATCTGCAATGAAATAACAGCAAGAACGCAGCAAGTTGGCCGCATTGTTTTGTTCTTTTAACGACAGAAAACAGAGGAGCCATTACATGTGGTAGAGGTGGCTGTGAAGAAGGCAATAAACTAGCAATCCATGAAAATTAAATGATAAAGCAAGAGATGTAATGCAATAGAATTTTTGAAGAGTAGGGTCAAGTAGTCAAATGTAAATCCTTCAAATACTAAGGAATACAGGAGCTGGGGGTGAGATATTGAAAAGTTCATAAAGTTCCAGATATGGAAGCCTTTGTGACTAAAAAACAATAGTTCTAAATCCATGCGTGAATATAAACGAAGCAAGGAAGTGCTAGTGTACACTACAACTATAAGAAAATGGAATACCACAGACTATCTCTGTGCTACATTCCAACACAAAGTAGAAACTTGAGATGAAAGAAACCTTTTTCAGGTAAAATAAAAAGAAGAAAAAATTAAAATCTATTTTATTTCAGTGCTGAATGCACTTTCATCAATGATTTAAACAGAATAGATGTAAAACATATATGATCAGCCATTAAAAAACTCATACGTGAGACATTCTTGAATTAACTTTCAGGGTTTGAACAATTATTCTATTATAACCACCTGTTGCATCAAGTGAATGAAGAATGATATGTCTTTTTTTTAATTGTAAATCGGAAAGTTAACTATTAGATATCATAGATATTTAAATCTCAAATCTTAATTTTAAATTAAGATTTTTAAGTTAGTAAATACTAATTTGGCTAAATTCTTGTCTGTATCAAGTGAAATGATATCATAAATCTAAATATTGCATTAAAGAGGCAAGCTACTTACATTATGCTGCTCACGAATGTATTTAAACTTAAGCAACAAGGGAGCACTGAAAGAGTTAAATGATTCATATTATTTGATATTTCTTTGCAGGGAATAGAGAAACATTATAATTACTACTTCTAGCTAAAGAAAGAGGCATAAAAGTATTTATGTGAGATGAGGAGATTTGTGTATGGCTCCTCATAAACACTACCGTAATTTTCTATTTCAAACCACCAGTAAATTTTTGTAGTTAGAGGATTTGGTGTATAAATGATACACTTGCGTTATTAGGTATTATATTGATGATAATAATAATAATAATAATAATAATAATAATAATAATAATAAAGTTCTGTTTGCTTGAGGAATCAGGGACTCAAGATAAAAACAATTTTCCTTAAACTAGAGAGATATTGAACAGGACTTCTAAACTTAAGCACTGATCCGAATGTTGAAGCCACATCCAAAAGAGCAGGCCAAAGATGATCGCATTTACTCGCTAGCATTTGCAATCCCAACCATACTGAGCATATTCCGGTCCTCCTTAAACCTTTCTAACACAGTACCTTTAGGAGCATATTGTCTTTCTTCTGGTTTTCCTTTCCTCACAACTCCCCAGCATTCTATCAGTTCTGGGCAAATTTTACTGTTCTTTGAAAGGCAAGGGCTATTGAATGTTGTGCAAGAGAAAGTGTGTCCCTGATCACAGCCTGCTGAGAGGAACATGGCCAAAGTGATTAACTCGCCCTCCAAACCCAATGCCGTTTGGAATGGCCTCTGAACTGAAACTCACAGCACACTGCCACTTGGAGATTGTAAGCTACATAAGTCAGTTAAACAAAACAACAATATGCAGTTGTCCAGCCCGTGGTGGCCTAGTGGCCACCCGCTTGAATGCGTGGGCTAGGACATCTTGTCCTGGGTTCTAAACCCAAGACTTACTTCCCCTCCCCAAACCAATTCCCCAATAATCAAAAAAGAAAAAAAAAAAAAAAAAAACCAACAATATGCAGTTGAACAACAATAATACTGAAGGCCAAAAATAAAGACAATAGGACTGAATGCATGAGTAGACATAAAATAAGCATGGAAATGCTACTGTACACTACTAGAAGGAAATGGAATACCACCATCCATGGGAACTGGATGCTACTTTCCATCTACTAAAGTAGAAACTAGAGATAAAAGAAACGAGACAAAAAAATCAAACTTTTCAGGAAAAAAAAAAAAAAAAAGTGATTATGAAGGGTCAATTAAGGTGACAATAGAATTAAAGTTTCTTTTATTCCAATGTCAAACCCACTTTCATCCAAGTACAGACAGAGAAACCCTTGAATTAACTCACAGTTTGAACAGCTAATAAGACCTATCAAGTAAGCAATGATCCATTTTACAGTAGCCCTTCTAATTATAACAGAGCTTAACAATTGCAGAAAAATTTCAATCGGGAAAAAGGAAAGGTTGAAATACAAATATCCTACACTTGCTGCACCAAGTGAACGATATTATAAAGCTTTCCTACAGGGCTTAACTAATAACAGCAAGTTGAATAAAGAAAGAAAAGTGTGAGAACCATCATATAAAATTCATTGAAATCAAACAAATAAACAATTCAAAAGCACATTAATTCGTTTCAGCAAAGTAGGAGAGCAAGTAGAAACATGCCCATTGTAAATTGTTGTTGGCCCCAATTGGTCTGAATATAGATGCCTTTGGATGAAGCTGAAAGAGAAAAGACTTCATATTTCCATAGAATCACTATGCCTCTCCCAAGGCTGGGAAGAATAAGCCCCATATGTATAACCTTTACTATCCTTAATAATCAAGAGAGTTGGTCCATTATCATTTCTGCAGTTCAATTGAACAATTATCGATTCTCCTGCTTAAAAAATGGTCCAGAAAGACAAATTGAAATAAACTTAGCAAGGACTCAGCATTTAGACTTTCTTCGGAAAACAATAAAAAGAATCAAATAAAAAACAAAAGCATATGTACACTGTGGAATGCTATCACCATTTTATTCAAGGGAAACCTGTGCTAACCATTTACATAATGGTGGGACATATGTATTAATGATATTTTGTAGTTATTACTTGCCACAAAATGCTTTTTAACACAATGGTAAGAGTTATTGAAAAATAAAATCAAAGCTGCAGGGTGAAATACCAATTCAGAAGCTAACTTTATATAATAGTGCAGACAACAAATGCAACCCATGTAACTAAAACTAAGACAGCAGTGCAGCAGTGGAAGGCATAACAACAACCATTTAGCCTATCATTGAACAATGGAGTTTAGTA
>BPVZ01000130.1:660304-676483 GCA_020521535.1 Rubroshorea leprosula | reverse complement strand
AACAGGCTTCATTGGTGATTAAACATCCTAATGAATTACTAATTTCGTTATCGGACCCACATGGATTATAAGAGCATATTATCATCCCTAAAAATCCCAGGAAAAAAAAAAAAAAAACTCATTAAGTACTTGAACCCATGCATTCTTGTCTGCCCTTTGAGAGGCCAATCTTATTGACTAAAATAATAAAATATTAAAAATCTACATTTTAAATTAAATGTTCCACTTGGATTGCTGTTTGATCATGTTTGATGCCTACATAGATATATAAAGTACATACTATGATACTATTACTACATTAATCAATTTTAGGCATTTTTTTTATTTTAAATTTCACAATAAATAACAATTATCTTTATTTTCTTAACTTACCTTATCTATATATCCTATAATTTGAATTTAAAATTTCTTATTACCAACAAAAAGAGATTACTATTGAGTTTACTTGAGTCATTGGTAACTTTAGGCATAAATTGAATACATAATATATATATATATATATATGCTTTCCTTATTTGTTGTGTAGAATAATTTTAAATAACAAAATGAGTTCTTTAATTGGAAACCTCATATTAAAATTCCTTTATCAGCTTCTAAAATTTCTGTTTCGGAAAAAAAAAACTTGTAAATAATTTTTATTTTGTGTTAAAGTTCTTTATTTTGTAATTTAAATTATATTAAATTATAAAATTTCTTAATTCACTTTTTATTTAATAATTTAAATCATATAATTCAAATGTACTATACATTTTTATTTACATATCTTTTCACATAATGCATTCTAGTGTTATGTGAAAAGACATCTAAAATGTGATTAATTTAGAAAAATTCAGGGTTTAAAACAAAATTAAGATTAGATCATATATAAGAATGAATAAATCTATGAGAAAGAGCCTAGGGTTCTAGTAGAAACGTACGTGTATACAATAAATAAAATTGGGGGGGGAGACGGAGAGGTGGGTTAAATTAAGACTCGTCGGTTTGTAGGGACGCAGCATGGGATGTGCATGTTGATGGATGGACAAACAGCCAAGTGTAAGGCTCTACAAGTAGCCACGTGGGTGCTCCCTCGGATGCCCTTCTGAGAACCTGACTAAATAATGCAAGCAAGAAGAGAGGTAAGAGATTAGGTTAGATCTGCAACGAGTCACTCATGTCGTGTAAGAAAATTGCTTGTGAACATGGCCCTTTCTCCCTTGTCTTCTTGCACCATCTCATTCGATTTCAAGCAAGAAAAAAACATTACTTTTGAGTCGAGATGCACATGACGCATGGTGCATTCTTTATATTCAATCACCTCTCTTTATTGTTGTTGTTGCTTTATTTATTTTCTTCTTAATTTATTTAGAGTGTAAAGATAACATATAAATAATATATATATATATATATGTATATATTATGGTATAAATATAATACATAAAATTAAAAAATCTATATGGAAGGGGAGCTCAAACCCACAATCTCCAAATTATGAGACAATGGTTCTTGTCATTAAGTTAAATAACATTATAAGTAAAAGTTTTTATTTTTATTTTTTTTTTACATAAAAAGTAATTTTTTTTATTTTCTAATTCACTACATTTATATGTATGCAAATTAAATTTAGAGTCTTTTATTTCTATTGAAAGATTACCACTAAATTGATCTTCAAAGGATATTTTCATTGGTTCAGAGTATAAGATTTTAAATTAAAAATCTTGAATCTAAATTTTGAGTCAAATAAGAAAGAATTAAAAAAAAAAAAAAAGAAAGAAGATTATCTTATATAATTTATTATTAAATGTATCAAAAAATTATTATTAAATTACTTAAATTATTAGTTACTAAATTACTTGTAATGTTGGCTTATTGGCAAAGGATAAAGCTAGGCTAATACAATTTGAAAAAAAAAAAATCATAGTAATTACAATATGCAGGAAAGGACAATAGGAGTAATTTACAAATCCAATATTCAAAACGACTTCGTTTCTGTGGCAGCATAATTTTTTTTTTTTTGCTTCTGGCAGCATAATTTTAAAACCATGGATTTACAACGTCTCTTTGCAAGACGCCAAGCAACCAACACGTGCGAAGCGCGTCTGTGCCCCTAAAAACGGCACCGTATCAAGGAACCAAAGTACGTTGACCGTACACTATACGTGAAAAAATACGTAGAAAATCTGTCTGTATAATTACAGTATCTGTATGCACAAATCTGCGTGCGTAATTTTCTCTCCTCCAAGCAGCAGAAGCTCCTCTTTCTTTCCTCTGTGCTTCTCGAGTTCCTTCGTTCTCTTTCACACGCACCTTTAAGTCGGAAGTTTCACTTTGTTTCTCTTTGTCTGTGAAGTAATCAGAGGATTCTGTTTCTGGGTTTTGGTGGGTCATGGCTGACGCTTAATAATATGAAGGTTACAGGAAAACCCGACTTACCGGCGACATTTTCGGGGAAGAATCCGTCGGACGCAGATCTCAAGCACACGACTTGGCGGAGGACCCGTAACCCGAGCTTGACTCGGGTGAAGCGGGTGGGAGCTCAGGTGGGGAGGCGGAGCCGACCTGAGACTCCTTTATTGAAATGGAAGGTCGAGGATAGGGAAAGGGAGAAGGATAGGACTGGGGGTGTTGACGACGAGGATGAAGGAGGTGGGTGGAGACGGAGTAGTAGTGGGAGGAGGAAGGGAGCGACAACTGTTTCAGCGAGGAAGCTTGCTGCTGGATTGTGGAGGCTCCAGCTTCCGGAGAGGGTTGCAGTCGGTGGAGGAGAGAGGAGGGGCGATCGGTTAGGGTTTCAGGTGATTTCCTTGTGGGGTTTTGGTTTTTGGTTTTTTGTAGTTTGAAGATCTCTTTAGAGTTTGGAGCCTTTTTGGGTGTGAATTTTGTGATCAAGGAGCGATCTTGAAGTGCAGGGCAAAAGAAAAGAGTGATCTTGAAGCGAATTTTTCTTTCAATCACTGAGGGCCATATTCGTTAATTGCCAACTTGTTTGCTTAGTTACAAAGCAATGCTAGTGAAAATGATGCTGATCTTTGTAATGCCATCATTATCCATTGTTCCTGTGATCAATTTGTCATTGCTTACCTTTGAAAATTTTCCAAGTTAGAATCATACATTTGATTTTAATTATACTTAGATTCCGCCTATCTGAGGAAAAAAAAATATCAACATTACAGATCAAGCTTCATGCAATTACATAGTTAGAATCGATTGATATGATTTTGCTGTGTAGGATTATATGCTCTACTGTGTTTTCAGTCTCCTTTATCATCTTCAAATGAATAATGTGATTCTGCCTTTCATGTGCTGCCTTTGGATATTCACTCCTAATAAAGTTAAACAGTATTTTGGACTGTATCTGAACCTATTTGTTGGTATCTATGATCTGTCTAATTGTATATTATTACATTGGCATATCTGTCTAAAAAGGTCTTTGAAAGTTTTGCTTCTTTGTCTTTCATTGAGTAAGTTAATTCTTTTGAATCGTGATGACTGACTTTGTTAAAGGTTTAGCTATTTCTATGTTAATATTGGAGTTTTTGAGTTAATTTGTCTTGTTTCCTGCAGCCTGACAAGGTTTATCATGGTATCCCGTCTCTTTACAATCACAAGGACCAATTATATGGTTCAGAGACAAAGGATCCATTACGGAGCCCTAGTTCTGTTTCTGGATCAAGGAATGGACTCCTTTGTAAGGTATGCTGCTTCATAACTGAATCTTGAACTATTAAATGATCCGAGTTATTGGGAGAATATAGAGGAAACTCTTTATCATGTTCACACACAGTGTGCATGATGCTTATGATCCACCATTTGCATTGTTCTTTGCATGGACTTTGTAATGCTACATTTATTAGATTTTGCTAAAAGGAGTGACACGTTTATGAAAAGTGATATGTTGCCTCTCTTCACCATAGATGAAGATTTGCTAGTGGGTAGATCTGTCAATCACTTTAGAATTAATGATGTTAGAAATAATTACATTTTTGACACAAAATCGTATACAAGCAGTGTGTCATTGCCTAGAAATGGTTTACTAACCTGGACAGCTGGAAGAGCAAAGGACAGAATTAGTTGCAGCTCAGATTAATGTGTTATTTATGCAGTCTAAACTCTATATATAGTAGTATGAAATTCGATCTGAGTGCATTTCTCACCTCAGTGCTATGTATCATATAGAAATCCCCTATAAGGCTCAATGCAAGGTTTTGAAAACTTGGATTGACAAGAGAGCATTATAGTCTTTGGTTCATTGGTTGGGATTTTTATTTTTGATCCTTATTCAAGGTACATCCTACTTAGATTGGGTTTCTTCCCTTTTTCCTTCGCAGTTCTTGTTAAGATTTAAATGAGCAGTTGTCCTTTCCCTCCCTCCTACTCTTCCTTTTTCTTTTTGTCCATTAATTGGTTCCTTAGCTCGTTAAATTTAAGCTCCTTTCCTTTCTCTTTTAGGTTG
This sequence comes from Rubroshorea leprosula, assembly GCA_020521535.1. NCBI lineage: Eukaryota > Viridiplantae > Streptophyta > Magnoliopsida > Malvales > Dipterocarpaceae > Rubroshorea > Rubroshorea leprosula. The sequence goes on along the minus strand of BPVZ01000130.1, from coordinate 672,051 downwards.
AACCTTCAATACAGTTTTCAAACTCTGCAATGGAGGGGGCAACAAAGTGGGATCCTGTCTGCCTGAAAACAACAGATGAGGCACGCCATATATACACCCGCATGAAGCGTATTGACCAACAAGTAAGTGCTGTCTCAATAGTTTCTGCCCTTGAGGCCGAATTAGAGCTGGCTCGAGTTCGCGTTGAGGAACTTGAGACTGAGCGTCATTCCTCAAAGAAGAAACTCGAACATTTCTTAAGGAAAGTGAGTGAGGAGAGAGCTGCATGGCGTAGTAGAGAGCATGAGAAAATCCGTGCATTCATTGATGACGTCAAAACTGACTTGAACCAAGAAAAGAAAAATCGCCAAAGGCTTGAAATTGTCAATTCCAAATTGGTTAATGAACTAGCTGAAGCCAAGTTATCAGCAAAGAGATGTATGCAGGACTATGAGAAAGAAAGGAATGCTAGAGAATTGATTGAAGAAGTATGTGACGAGCTTGCTAATGAAATTGCGGAGGACAAGGCTGAAATGGAAGCATTGAAGAGAGACTCTATGAAATTCCGAGAAGAAGTGGAAGATGAAAGAAGGATGTTACAGATGGCTGAGGTCTGGCGGGAGGAGCGTGTTCAAATGAAGTTGGTTGATGCAAAGGTAGTGCTTGAAGAGAAGTATTCTCAGATGAACAGGCTTGTGGCAGATTTGGAGACTTTTCTAAGGTCAAGAGGTGCCAACCCAGATATGAGTGATATGAGAGAAGCAGAATTGCTTAGACAGGCTGCTGCATCTGTTAATCTCCAAGATGTCAAAGAATTTACATATGAACCACCCAACCCAGATGACATTTTTTCTGTCTTTGAAGATGTGAATTTTGCTGAAGGCAATGAGAGGGAAATCGAACCATGTGTTGCTTATAGTCCAGCTAGCCATGCCTCAAAAGTTCATACAGTGAGCCCTGAAGTATACATCGTGGCTAACAAAGGCAACATGCAGAGAAACCTGAATGCATATAATGGTCATAATGATGACATAGAAGAAGATGAGAGTGGCTGGGAAACTGTGAGCCATCTTGGGGATCAGGGCTCAAGTTATTCACCTGAAGGGAGTGCTGCATCTGTAAACAAGAATTGCCGGAACAGTAATGTTTCAGGAAGTGGAACAGAATGGGAAGAAAATGGGTGTGGAGAGACTCCTGTTACAGAAATCAGTGAAGTTTCTTCGGTGCCTGCCAAACAGTTGAAGAAGGTTTCATCAATTGCAAGGCTTTGGAGGTCATATCCAAATAATGGAGAGAACTGCAAGATAATCTCAGTGGAGGGGGCAAATTGCAGGCTTTCAAATGGAAGGAAATCAAATGGTAGTGTCGCATCAGTAGATCGAGGATCAGGTAAAGGTGGGCTTAGCCCTCCGGAGTTAGTGGGGCAGTGGAGTTCACCAGAATCTGGTCATCCTCATGTAACTCGAGGTATGAAGGGGTGCATTGAATGGCCTCGCGGTGCAGTAAAGAATAGTTTGAAGGCAAGACTTTTGGAGGCAAGGATGGGAACTCAGAAAGTGCAGTTGCGGCATGTTCTTAATCAGAAGATATAAGAGTAGATACTGTCGGATGGCCAAGCGTATTTGTCTCACTTGCTGGATATGTCCCATGGAAATAAGTGGTTTGTTCGTCAAAACATAAGGAAACCATTTTGCAGAGGAAACCATTTTGCAGTTGAAACCGCTTAAGGTTGCAGGAGCTACTGAATAAGGATAAATGTTTGATCTGATGGATTTACTGATTCCCTGGTTTTTCCAATTTTGCTCCTATAACCGTGCCGAGAGTTCTGTGTCCCACTGCTGCCAATTTCTGGGTAATAATGTTCGTAAGGAATAGTTTAGGTTATCATTGCTGTAATTTACGTCGAGGCTCAGCCATTCCCATTGTAATTCAACTATTCAAGAAGTAAAAGTTATGCAATTTGTATTGTTATCTTTTGAAATCCAAGGTTACCACTTCGAGAAACAAATTCATGGTAGACTGGAGCCATAAGATCCTACCATGTAATCAACCTTCTATTTTCCTAAGAAATGTTTTAATTCAGGGAACTTAATTGCAGGAAATGATGTTTGCAATTCATGATCTTTATCAATTGACAATCGTAGATCAACTGTCTTCATGAACCAGGGATTTAATTCTCCGCCGAGCTTTGGCTATAATAATACCAAGGAAATATTCTGATTGGGAGAATTGCAGTCTTCTTGTTGGAAATTGACAATATGCTAATCCATAAAGCCAGGCCCAAGTACAACATGATCTTATGCACAAACACTACATTCCAACTATACTTGCTGCAAGATCTCCAAACTCTGCTGGGCACCTTCTATTTTGCTGGAAGATTCAAGAGGTTTTGATGCATCTTTCTCCAGATGCTCAAGGAAATCCATCACCAAAGAATCTGTCCAAGGAGCTCCATATGGAGCATCATCACCTGCAACCCAGCCTAGATGACCACCCTTGGGTGTCACTATCAACATGCAGTTTGGATTTTCCTAAGGCAATAGAAAACATAGTTCAGTAGAGGGAATTAATGGAAATGAGCTAAGCTCTCTTTTTACAGACGTGGAAGGGTGACTTGAACCCATCTCTTGTGGATGTGAACATATACCTTACAATTGAGCTAGAAGCTTAGGTGCAAGTTAGGTATTTACTAAAGAAACCACGTATGTATGACATTAAGGATTTATGATAATTAAATTTAATTAGTAAAGCATAGCATATTCGGCATATGGCTCAAGACACCTAACTTACTCCTGTACCTTGATATCATGAAAGGGAGTTCCACTAATAGGGGCAATTGGATCATTTGCAGCCTGCAAACCGTTGAAAACGAGTCAAGTTTTAGGCAGATACTAGTCACCAAGACGTAAAATTCTAAATAATTTTCTTACTCAAGCCTCTCAAGTTAACAAGGATGCAGATCCCAATTCTAGCATTAGATTCTTTTTTCTTTTTTTTTTTCATTTTCCTTGCCCAAATTATTTTATATTCTATAATCTAAATTTTTTCATTAACAGTTTGATCTCAGCTGAGGTGTAGATATATACTCATCATTGGACAACAAACATATTACCTGGATGCAAAGCAAAGGAATCTGGACATGTTTTATTGAATCTGAACTGCATGAATTCGAGTAATAGTCATCCACTGACTTGAAACCAAATGAAACTGCGATGTTTAGAAAGTAATATGAGCTGAATAACACGTCATTTTGACACCCACCACAAGAAAAGGAAGAATAAGCACAAGTACATGAAACATGAAAATGAAAATGAAAAGGAAAACCCTTTTGATGTGTGATGAATACATACCACGTGTTATTGCTTCGTCATATTCCCTGACAGTCTGGGCATTCATGGCCATGGGGATGCTATATTCACCTTCTATATCTTCAAAGAGAAGGGCATGCCTGCAATAACAATAAACTCTGTTTATATCAACTTCAGATGAGGATCTTAGTTTTGAATGTTATAAATAAAACAATTCAGCAAAGAATCACTTTGAGAATATTCTGCATAGAGCTCTCTTGAGAGATCTGTTGTAAATATTGTTAAATCCCTTGCGAAGGTTTACATCTGCAATGACTAAATTGAAGGGGTTACACAATGACACAGCACCAGAAAGAGGGCAAGTATCGGACTCCTGCAAGTAGAACACAACAAGCATATAAATGGTTAAGAGCAGAAACGGGACCTCATAGCAATCCAGCAAAATTCACTAGTAACAGTGTTTTCTTTAAGTTAGATAAACATTTCAAGCAATGCCAATAGTTAATGAAGAAAAAAGAGGGAAAGCGGAAATAAGCAGTATATTTAACAGAGAGATAGGAACAAGGGCAGAACAATAGCTGAAAAGAAAGCAGGTAACAGATGGTATTTGGAAAAAAGAAGGAAGAATAGTTCTTGGTTGTCTTACCTTGCCCAAATAATTAACAAGAATATTTCCCCCTAGAGACCAGCCAACTGCATACAAACTTGCTTTAGGATATTTGGCAGAAATGTGAGCCACTACTTCACGCATATCCCCTATAAAGGATCCCGAATAGAACTGCACATCAGTAGCATGAAATAATCACATATTTTTGTTAACCATCTCAACACTTCATCACCATAGAAAAATTAGTACAAAGTATGTAAGAGAAGCAGGATGAATGTCAGGAACAATGACTCTTTGACAACCATTGTATCATGGTATGTGCAAAATAATTAACAACCCCAGTATTGATTTACTTCAAATTGTCAATCCCTAGTGCCATCAAACCCCACGACATAACATCCAATATCATTGTTGAATTCTAAAACAACTATCAATCAATCAACAGTTAACGACAAAATGCAGATTAATACCAAACCTAATGATCTTGAACTCAAACTAATTCCAAATAATGTGCCAATTTTCAGCCTCGAAAACAGCAAGACTGTAAGAATTAAGAAGTATAGTACCTGGGGAGTCGTAACAGGGCTATTTCCACAACCCCTGCTATTAAACACCACAGTCCTCCAACCTCTACTCCGAGCTCTCACCAACATATGCCTCACATATGAATCCTGACTACCTCCGGTCAATCCTGGCTGCAATTAAGGAAACCCAGAGCCAGAATTCTACATTTTTAGAACCCAGATGAAAAAGCCGCCTATTTGATTTAGAAAAATTCCTTTTCTGGAGTCGAAAAATCATACTGACCAGTAAAATAAGGATGGGGACATCAGCGGATAACCGGCGGTGGTCGCCGCCGACCCAATCAAGGGCAACAGTGCCGTCGTCCTGAGTGCGGAGGCACTCTCGCCGGTATCTAACATCGGGGACTGACCTGTAGAAGGCGGCGAAAAGGGTCTCTATGTGACGGTTCCATCCAATGATAGGAAAGGGTGAGTAGGGGAGGTGAAGAGTTTTAAATGCCGGAAGGAACCGATCACGAGCGCCTCCCGAGACCTCCAGCGACGGGTGGGGGTCTGGCATTGTGGGTTTGGTTGTAGGACTGAGGCAGGCAGCAGCTATTGGTGTACGGAAACGGCGAAAAGGGGTGAGATGGGGCGGCGGTAGTAGAGGTTTGGAGGTCATAGTCAAGGGAGCTCCAGCCATGTCTTCTGAAGGAGTGGCTGTTAAGACAAGATGAAGATTCCTCGGCTGATTATTTACGATGTTGGGGGGCCGGAGATGAATTCATCCACAGATCAAATCATTGCTAGTAACAAAATAATTGCGCATCGAAGAAGACAACATAACCATACTCTTCTTGAAAAGCACTGACGTACCGATGTGTGGACCAGGAAAGTGCCCTCCAAACCAAGTTGAAGGGAGTCCACCATGAATATGGTTTTTTTTTTTTTTTGGTTTCCCGTCCGGTATCGGGCTTCGCCCGATAAATCCGGATCGACCCGCATGACGTCCCGGGTTGTGGTGGGGAGGTCTCTCAATGGACGCTCTGGGTACACAAGGTTTCGAACTCGAAAAATTGTTTAAACTGGAACAAGTCGCTTACCACCATAAAATTCATGGTTAGAACACGTGTTTCTTATAGTTTTTGTTTTTTCCTTTTGGTTTTTTAAGGATTTGATATTGAAGGTTTGTTGCAAGTTCATTCAAACTGTAACAGTCTCAACCAGAGAAGGCCCTTTTCAATATTGGAAACTTTTTCCTCCATTCAACTATTTTTATTATTTTAAAAATGGTATCAATTTGTATTATCAAAAATTAAGTAAAATTATATTTTAAAATTATATTATTTTAATAAAATTTTATTAAAAATTAAAATATTTTAATTATTTTTAAAATAATAATGAAGATATTTTAATATTTTTTTTATAATACTTTATTAAAATAATATCATTTTGAAATATTTTTTTACCTAATTTTTTGCAAGTCTAATTAATAAACATTAATATCATTTATTTTATAATATCATAATGCCAAATATTTTCCAAAATTTTATTGAGTAAGAGAAGGATGTATGGTATAAGATTGCTAGTGAAGGAAAATGGAAAATTTTGCTCTAGATGTTCGAAATATGTTGCATTTCCAACTGTTGCAGTTGTAGAAGAATCAAAAAATTTAATGAAAGCATAAAAATCGTTCGTTTTGACAGGATTAGAAAATTTACAGGTAATTTCTTCTTTATCATCTTCAAAAATTGTTGTCTTTTTTATCAAAGCAATTGGAAAAAGAAATTTCACACACAGGCAAAAAATTGGGGTATTTAAAAGAGGAATTTTCCATGAAATCTGCAATTTCACTCTTGCGTTCCTAATTGATACATTATGGCATAACATAAAACTAACATTTAGGAAAACACACATTATATAACAACAGTTCTCATTGACAAAATGAGTGCTTTATTGGTTCTTCAACAATCCAATATGATACACTGAAATGAAAAGCAAACGCCATCTGTTCCATATTAATCATCTTCCACTTCAACAGTTTCAATCATCTATATTCTTGAAAGTTGACATGGCCAGTGGCTTGTGCATGCTCCATAGCCTCCTGTATGTTTACAGAGAAGTAATCTCAGTGAGAAGTGTGATTTCTGAGAAACAAAGTGTAGCTGGATATTGACATGGAAAAATAGCAGCAATATTTGCATCAATGAAGAACAACTGACCTTCTGGCCGACCACTCCAATCTGGCACACCCCACAACGCAGAGTGAAGTTGGAGGTGTCAGTGTATCTCCTCTTCCTAAGAAAAATGGCAGAGGAAAGAAAAATATGAGATGGAAATGCCTAACAATTTACAGAATGTATTGAGATCTTCAAGAACGAATATGTAAATATAAACCACGAATCCTGAGGAAGTCAACTAATTGAGGCAAAGTGTTCAGCGAATCCACAACCATGGATGCAAATAAGTTTTCCACCTTAATAGATCTAAGTTAAAGGTTGAAGCAAAAAAGGAAAGAGAACCAAGATTTTTTCTTGGACCTCCTTTACCATCCATCCATATAAAGACCTGGAACATCAAATCTTTTCCTCATATTTAGGTACTGTCTATATTGCATGAATCTTCTATAATAACCTTGAATTACGTACCTTTGTTGGTCCCTGGCAAGATTAAGTACAAGCCGTTCAACTGGTCCAATTGTTCTGTCCTTCCTTACAGCAAATATGGTCTGGTCAAACTCCTCTGGAGCTCCCTCAAATGGAGACATCTGTTAATTACACATGCAAATTTTTTTCAAAAAAATGACAAATCATGAATATAAACACAAAATGGACAACAAATTAGTGGATCACTGCAAAGAAACGAAACGCTGTGCTATCTGCAATACACTTCCACCATTCCATATAAATTTTGTTATATAGTTGCCCCCTTTTTAGTATGTTTTCTGTGAATATTCACTAACATCCAGAACAAGAGGTTGTCATATCATTTAATATAAATTATTGATATCCGTGAGATCACCATATTTCTGTTAATGCCTTTCAGGTAAAGTTAGCAAGTAAAATGAATGAAATGATCATGGAGGCAAATTGATCATGAAGCAACATACAGCTAAAGCATCATAGTGGAGCCCATCATAGATCAGCATAACCCTTTCAGAATAATTATTTCCCTGCAAAGAAGCACCAGTAAAGGGGACAAATGAGAAATGCAATAATACCGGATTCAGTGGAATCAAATGCACTAGTTAACACATAGCAAGTTCTAACCTGACCGTACAAGTCACATCGTGTTGTCTGAATATCATATGCTGCAATTTCACGTCCATAATAGTCTGCTAAGATGGAAAGTTCGATGGCACCTTCATAATAAAACGATAAATAGTGAAGTCAGCAGAATATATCTCAACAATTAACCAGAAAAAAAACTACAGCTAGGTGTTGAGAAAAATAATATTTAAGAAATAGTCATTAAAGGGACAGATTATATGCTAAGCTTATGAAGCAGATATCTCCAAGAAACTCTAATCAAGAAGCCAATAGCCTAATAATATGTCTTCTGTCATTCCCATCTTCTTCGAAATCAACAGAATATGCAGCAGGCAGCCAAGCAAATTGTTCAAGAAATCCATGCCCCAATTACCCCAATTACCCTTTTTTACATGTTTGCTAGATCTTAATAAGACAAGTTTCATTCTTTTGTATGAAGCTAGACATGTCAAAAGACAAAAGAAGTAACCAATTAAATCTTTAAACAAACCAGAAGCAAGGCCATGTCATTATCAACTATCTATCTTTAAAGGAACCAGCAAAAATGTCCTTTAGAAGGATTCAAAACCCCTACTCTAAATTGAAGGAACCTGGTTTAAAGTGAGTAGGATAACTAAAGGTACTCCACCGAGAAAAAGGAAAAGATGATGATAACCCCAGATTCCCCAACTTGCAAAAATGGTGATTGTTCAAAGACACGTAGTCATTGTCTGGAACCATCTAGTTAAAAATAGTTTTATTGATGAGGAAAAGAAAAAGCTCAGCAAACCTCCCCACTTCTCAGAGTCAAGAATCCAAGCACAATACTCTTCATTTGGCTTCCCAAGAAATGCCTCAGAATACTTTGTTGGATCACTTGCCACTGTCACAGCTATAACCTGCACAAAAATCATGGACCACTGAAATGTAAAGAATATAAGATAGCACACGGAAAAAGGAAAAATTAATATGTATCATCAACAGTTATCAATGCACATAAATTTTGTGGCTTGAAGCTTGAAGGTCAAACCTTAAGAGGCTCTTGTTATGTATCAAGAACCAATGTGAAGCCATATTTTTTGGACAACCAATCTGGTAATATATCACAACTAGAATGATTGAGCCATGCATTCTACCTTGTCAAAATTGAAATTTTAAATTCCATTTGCTGTCATAGAATAAAGCCTAAATAGCATCTCTAATTATTGAGAATAGAAAGGAAATGAAAAAGTTCCAGAATGACATAAACCAAAAATAGCATCAAGAAAAATGAGATGATATAAAACCTGTCTCAACTCAGGAGCCTTGTTCTTGTCATGATCCATGACATAACTGTATATCAAGAATCAAAGAAGGAAAACAATCTTACTTAACCCGATTGTGACGCCATTCAAATAATTAATGAAACTGAAAAAGTAAGCTCAAAATCCTGAATTTATTTTTTTGTCACTTCCCTTTTTGGATTTAAAGAGCTTACCCAACAGCATTGAAAAGGCAACTATTATCCGAGGGAATGACCCTCCTAACGATAATACCTTCCATGTTATGAATAAATACAGACCTGAAAACAATTACAACGAATTAATAACTAGCTCCTTGATGATAAAAAAAATTAAAAACTACCTGCTAAATCTGTATGAATTTATGGTCTATCATTCAAGTAAACACGCTATTGAATTAAACAATCAAATAAAAACACCCTGAAAATGAGCTCTTAGCTCAAAATATTAACATGAAGAGAAGGGAAATTGACCTCAAATAGATGGTTATAAAGGAAATGCGTTTGATTAGATATAAACACGGAATAGTTGACACTTGACACTATGTAACAATCATGCCAAGTTGAATACACCCTTTATAATGTTTAAAACTCCCAAAAAGTAACCAACTTCCACGGTTCATGAATATACATGATTATGAAAAATGTTAAAAATGATAAGAAAAAACGCAAATACAATGAGAAGAAGTAAAGCATAAAACTTCAAAAGATAAATCTAAAATTGCAACATTAAAACATAAGAACAAGCCAGAATTAAAACCAACCTACCAACCAGCAATCGGACAGGCACTTGGGTATGCAGAAGCACCCACAAAACCTACCAGCTAGAGCCTAGAAAATTCAATAAGCAACCAAAAAAAAAAGAAAAAAAAGAGGAAAACAAGAAGGGATTATGATCAAATCAGACAATACAAGCAAAAAAGAGAAGGAATTTCAGGAAATGGCCACAAACAGATATCTTTAGAAGAAGAAAGAAACGCCCAGAAGAAACCCCCAGATCTAGATAAGGTATATGGATAACTTTGAACAGAAGAAACACAAATGATTAAAATAAACAAGGAGGAAAAGAACAGATAAACATGAATTTGTAGACGGAAGATGGGGTGAAGAAATCTTACGGATTGAAGCCGAAAGGAAGGTCCTTTGGGAGCAGGTGAGATGATTTGATAGGAAGTTCTGGTGTTTACGCTGAGGAGGTTCTAGTGTTCATGCCCTTATGGTATGTTAAGGCGGGCACCGAATCTTGAAGCCGGATGCTTTGTTTTCTTCCCTCACGGCCTCACAATTCCGGAAAATATTCAAATGCACCCACTACATTTTCTTTGATGAGTACATTACAGACGATGCTAGAGCAGGAAATAGAGAATTTTCATTCGTAGGTATAAGTTGTGAATTGTAGAGTTCCTTGATATTTTGTGTTTTCTTATTTTTGAATTTGAAAATTACATTTATATCCTTTTTAATATTGCAATATATATTATTAAGAAAAGTATTTTTCATTTTAAATTATCCTTCAATCTAATGACAATTATTATTATAATGCTCCAAATCTCACTATAGTAAAAAATTGTAATTGAGTTTGCTATATAAGCATGAATATACTATGACCCTTAATTTGTAAAATTATTAACTTAGTGATAAGTTTCAACTTAAATTCTTTCAGTTGATCTGTTAGCTTAGCAACAAATTTCAACCTAAGTTCTTTTAATTAATCTTGACATTAAAAATATCAAGTCATCCAATCACACTCATTAATGAATTTAATTGAACAATTATCGCTTTTAATTTGTGGAAGTTATAATTTTTCAGTTTTCTCATTATTTTATGTTTGAGGAGTTGAGTGATATTTTTTCTCTAACAAAAACATGTTTTTAATTGACAAAGAAAATTAGGGCTTGGCAAACAATATTTATTCATTTTAGTGAAAGGACTGCAATTGAATAAATAAAAGTTTGTAATTTCAGCTTCAGAGTTCTTTTTTTCTTTTTTTTTTTTTGAAGTAACTCATGTTCTAGTCCAGCAAAGATTCTATGATCCAGAAAAGTTGGAGCTCCCTTGACGAATCTCCAATCATATTAACTTGACTCTGTCAGCTTAAACTTCTCACTATCATGCTCTAAAGTGCAGCAATGCATTCGATTTCAATCTTGGCGTTTATTGGCAATGCTGCTACCTGATATGTTGCACGAGCTGGTGCGGGAGAAGGAAAGTCTGCAATAAACCAGATTACCAGCATGAGTGCAAAATCTCGTTTTTATCATTATCAGGGCAATTAGTTAAAAGCTGGAAATTCAGGAAGTAAAAAGTTTTCTAAATACTGTCAGTACATTTCTCATACACAATTTGAGACTTCATAATAATCCAATCTTCAGATTAAGGTGCAAGAAGGGTAAAAGACTACTTTAAAGACAGTTTTGAGTAAACCTAAAAATATTTTCATCAAAATATCAACCGGCACCCATTATAGCCCTGCAAAGAAGCAATTTAGGCTTGTGGCTTGATGGCAGATATAGTGACAAACCAGATTGTTACTGGGAGAATGAATTATAATTCATTTTTTTCAACTCAAATACCAAGCAATGATATATGAGGTTCACCCATTCTAGATCTCATGACCTAAAATATTCACATTTTCTCCAGATGATTCTTTCAATGCAGTGCAAACAGTGATGCTTTGAAGATATAAACACAAAAGAAGTTTCAATTAAACTACATTGGTAGCATCTGACATTCAGACTCACATTTAGCATAGATCTCATTAACTTTTTTGAAGTCATTCAAGTCAGCCAACCTGCACGAAGAAACAATAAAAGATCTCAGCAT
>BPVZ01000130.1:616732-639873 GCA_020521535.1 Rubroshorea leprosula | reverse complement strand
ATTCTAACTTTACTGTTCAATTGATTACATCATTAGCATTATAAAATCTTAAAATAGCCTTAGTAAGAAAATTTCAGCTCCATAACCAACATCCTCACGAGTGCAGGAGGATACACACAATTTACGATGAAACCCTTCTGCTTGAGTTAACTTACCCTCCCCATTTCTTCTTTCAATCCCATTAGGGTAGAGATTAGCTAAAGATAGCTAGATTACTACTAACAAAAATCGACAATGGCTCACACGCTCAATCAGTTCTGGAACCTACTATCGGATCCTTCACCCACCTAAATTTCTTTCAGAAGGACATAACAGATGATCAAGAAGCTACTAAAACTACATCTACAGAAAACAAAGAAAGTTCTATAGCAACTTAGAGGCTGATATTCACACCTTAATATCTGCCGGAAAGCTGTCAGCAATATCGCCTAATTCATCGATAATATCTTCCAAATGCCTTCCGACGACTCCGAGACACAAGCTCACCAAACTAGGAGGCTTCAGCTTCATCTTCTCAAGGCGTAGTCCTATCATCATCACCAAAAACGAAATCACAATAAAAGGACTATTTTGCATCAAGAACCACAGAAATGATAAAACCAGTTGGAGAGAGAAACGTACTGGAGGAATTCAGAGACTGCACGAGAGCAGGAGATTCGGGGGTTTGATGATTAGGGTTCAAATCGAGCTTCTTCAGAGAGGCCGCTACGGTCTGGACAGATTTTTCCTTTTCCATCGAAATTTCGAATTTCGCAGCTCCGGCGGAGGAATCAGGACGGAAACATGGGAAGAAGTTGACCGCTGCAAAAGTGGCGGCAAGATTAAGAAGATTTCCTTCTCTTTTCCGGTAGGAGAGGATGAAGAAGACACAAGAACCGGACTTAAAATTTTCAATTTCCTTTGGATTCCAGAAGTCCATAAAAGATCCATGATCAGACTTTATGCTGTCCGAAATTTGTCCTGGGTAAATTTATAAATTGTCCTCTAATGTTTAAAATATTTGTCAGATATGGTCCCCAACCTTGCAATTGTTCCCATTCGTTCTCTAGTCATTTTATATTGTTTTCAATTCTGACTTCATTTATTTTTATTTTAATAAATGAGAATAAACATAAAACTAGTAATTTATACCAAGAATTAAATTTTATAACCACCAAAAAATTTTATCACTTCTGAAAAAAACAACGAATTAAATTTCACTTTCCTTGTAAGTAAACTAGTTGTGCCCTTTTTTCCTTTTTGTCACAATTAATGCCTTTAATTAAATAAAGGAATTATCTATGCATATTATGAAGGTTAAAAAATGAGGTAATATCCAACTAGATAACTTGAAAGATGTTATTACTAATGGCACCTCGTTACTGCAACAGAAACATTAATATTCTATCATTCTATGTGTACATGCTTAAAAGATTGAGGAGCACTCATGTAATTTAATCCTTGACACAAATCTTTTTGCGCCCTCAAGAGAGCAGGGTAGTTTGGTAAATTAGAAGTCCTCCGTTTTAGCCTCGCTTCATCTTCCAAATCCAATCCTAGGCGGTCATTTTCGTTCGGTTTTCTAGTTCTACCGGCACTGGCGGTACCGACGAGAAGACTCTGTTCGCCGGCGGAGATTACGGCAGCAATCAGTTAATCATATGGTGAAAGGAGGGCAAAACCTTCCGGCAGATGTGAGCCAAGTGATCGATCAGCTAGAGCGCCACTGCTTGGCGCCAGACGGGTCGCTGGTCTCCAAATCTGCCTACTACGATCTCCAGCTCGTAATCTTTCTTCATCTCGCATTTCCTTTTGGTTTCCAAGAAAATGTAGGTGGTTAGTTGCTTCAAATTTTGCTGAATAATATGGATTTTCAATTGGCAGGCGAGAGAGGAAATGTCGAGAGAGAGACTGCGGTACTTGGAAGCAATGGTAAGGTTCTCTTTAAATTTTCTTTTTATGAAACTAATTTTTGCTATTAATTGGTAGTGTAAAATTGCAGGCAATTTATTGTGAAGCAATTGCAATGGTGGAAGAGTATCAGCAGGCTGTCTCCGTGGCTAATCTCGGAGGGATTCGGGATGTGCAGGGCCTATACCCACAACTTGGCTTAAAGAACCCTCCTCAGGTTCTGATTTTTGTTTTAATCTAGTTTGAACTTGACCAATGACCTTTATGAATTATGGGTTACTCTTGCATTGTTTCATAGTTTTAGTACTGAGCTCAGCATTATTTGTTCATATAATACCATAGAATCAATTGATTTCAGTTTAGGATTTGATGCAAGCCATGCTATGCCTTTTATGAATCTTAGGTTTATGAGACTCTGGAGCACCGACTTGTTGTTGCTGAAGCAGCTCAAAGATTAAGACTTCCGCTGATATCTAAAGATGGGGAAATTCATGAGGAAGAGATTGAAAAATGGAGTATATTGTCACAAAGTTCACTTGATAGTACCAGTACCAGTCTTACAATCAGCTCAAGTTCAATCTCGCTAAACTATGCTAATAGTTCAGCAAACAGTGCTGCAGCTGCAACAAGTAGTGCTAGTGATGCGGTCGAACTGGGAGTTGGTGGTGTGCCTAATCGCTTTCTTGGAATAACACCTGCTTATTTATGGCAAACTCAGCTTCAACAGACTCCATTGACAGTAGTATGATAACTCTATCATGATGGCACATAAGAGTCTTGTAAAAACTTCTGTCAACTCACTGGAGCTTCTAATAATGTAATGTGGTCACATATCTGAATTTACTATTGTAGGATATGACAGACTACCAATTGTGTCTTGCACGAGAGATCGAGGCACAATTAAATGCTAAGTGTGACAAGCTAGCAGATGCCTTTGTTGATGACATTGGTAATTCTCAACAATCTTCTGTCTTCTTATCTCTCTTCTTTTTTCTTGTTTATGCAAGTTCTCATCCTACTTGTATTTCAATGTTAATAGTAATATTTAAGGACAACCATCTTATCCTTGCTAATATCCTGTCTCTATGGTTCAGTTTTGACTTGTCTGTCCTCAGATCCTCTTGTTTACAGTTTACCAAAAGAGTGAGGAAGATCAACTGATCAACAGTCGCGAAGCACAAATTAGAATGCTTCTCTTTTCTGTTCAAAAAAGTAACTGTATAGGAGGATGGTCATGTAGAGAATATTAAACATGATGTCTGATAAGTAAACGAATATGCTGCTTAAGCCCTTCATGGGTTTTAAAAGTTAACACTATAACTTCTGCTCTGCTGTAGATTTATCTTCTGGAAATCAAAGTTCAAGCGCCCAGCTTCCAGAAAGGTTAGTGTTACTTTCTGTTATTTCCTCAATGTGGTTGACAAAACTTTTTGCTAGATATTGTTCATGTTCTACTAATGTTTGATTTGATCAGGGTGAAGTTGATGATTGAAGAGATAGAAAGGGAAGAAGCCGCTTTAAGGGAGGACCTATATTCTGCAGATAGAAAATTTGCGGAATATTACAATGTAAGTGAATAGGCAGTGCATCTGAATATTACTATTGAATCATGTTGTTTTACTGGCCTCGTCTCCTTGTTGGAACTTAAGAAAGGGTTTTATCTCATCTTAAATTTAACTTGTATGATGTCATTCTTTGGAGTGAGCCTTCTGTTTATTTGTCATGATGTAAAATAATTTTGTATCGACTAGGTCCTTGAGCAAATACTGGGAGTGCTCATTAAGCTTGTCAAAGATTTGAAGTTGCAACATCAACATAAATATGTAAGTGTTGTATTTGGCGTCTTCCTCTAGGGCTATAAAGGAATGCGTGTTGAGGGTTTCTTCATTCCTTTGTTCTTCTCTTCCTCCAAATGATCTCTAGTTCATCATCTAAATATTTTGTAGGATGAATTACAAAAGACATGGTTGTGCAAACGTTGTGAAACTATGAGTGCAAAACTGAGGTTTGGACATTATCTCTGTTATTTGTCCTGCTTAGCTTATAATTCGTTTAGCTGATTTCAAAGGATGGACAAGGGATAATGTTCTGTCTTTGGTCATGCCTGACTCCTTTAGTCTAATCTGAGTAGGTTAGTTAGGAGTTGGATATTTCCTTTAGCAACATCAACAGTCTCATTATAATGGGGAACATTCTTCTTTACTACAAGTGTATTGAGTATGCTGATGGGAGTCTAATAACATGAATTGCTATTCTTGGTATGATGCTTTCGTTTCATATTTATCAACATAAAAACTTTTGACATTACTTTTAGTTAGTTTCTGTGATTTGTCTAGATATGTTGATAATTAGAAAACAACACACTAAATAAAACTAATATATGTCATTATTTTGTAATTTAGTACAGTTTACTCTCTGATCTTTTGTTTATATCCTGTATTATGTGTGTTTATGTGCATTTATGTTCACAGGGTTTTGGAGCATGTTCTCTTGCTTGAAACTTATACTCGTGAGTCAATACCAGCATTACATAAACTAAGGTGCTTATGGTGCTTATGGACGAACGATCTTGTAGATATCTTTATAGTTTGTAACTTTGTGTTCCATTACATGGGTATACTCAGTCTTGCTCCTCTTGAACAGAAATTACCTTGTTGAAGCTACGGAAGAAGCTTCAGCTGCTTATAATAAAGCGGTTCGTTTCACCAATATTCATTCGCTTTTTGAATAAATTGCTAAATAATAAAGCATATGGATTTTATATGTACATGGACATTTAGCATTACATTACAGCTTTAGCGATCCATGGTTGGCATCTATTATACTCATCTTCCTTGGATCTTTTGCCCCCAACAAATTCATGTCCAAACAATATTCCAGGTCACACGTCTCCGTGAATACCAAGGTGTAGATCCTCATTTTGACACAATTGCAAGACAGTACCATGATATTGTGAAGGTAATCTGAGTTTATAATATTGTTCTTTTCTAAATTTCCTCAAGCAAAATTAACATCACCCTTTCTTGGCAGAAACTGGAAAACATGCAATGGACTATCCACCAAGTCGAGATGGACCTCAAACGCTTACCAGATCATCCGAGCTCTTGAGATTCTGATTCCATTTGGTTTTACCTGTTGAAAATTATGTACTTCTATTGTAATAGAGCTCAAATCAAACTACTCGATGCGCCAGCCTGTTGACTGTTGCGTGTTCTATTGAATAATGAATACCAATAGATATGCCCTGCGTTCTTCGTCCTTTCGAGCGAATATTCTCCTACTTTTACCTATGAAACTCCTCGTAGCAACAAAACATCAATTTGCGAACAGGGAAGTTATAGAAACACTTTCTTTTAGGATCTCTTTTTCTAGATTAAATTGTATTGGATTATAAAATTATTATACATAATTTTATTAATTTTTTTATTTAATAAATAATTAATAACCTAGTGATTATTATTTTATTGTAAAGGATTTCTTATATTATACTAAGAGGGATGATGAGGTTTGAAACCACTTCTAACATTCAAAAACAAAAAAAATGATTAATATAATTTAACTTAAATAAAATATTTTTAGAGTAAATACCCGAATAATTTTTTTTAATAGAAATTAGTTTTACGAAACTCTTTCTCTCTCAATTTTGGCCCGATGCCAAAAATTATTAGAAAAACAATTTATTCCCAGTGGATAGACTTGGTTTCAGACGTAGTTTCTCTGCTTTTTCCAGATTCTTCAGTGTGGTTGTGTTGTGGCTGTGCGTCCCTTCTACGCGGAGTTCCACTTCTCATTATTTCCAGCTCAGCAAACAATCCATCGATCATACCCTTACCCTCCACGCACTGAAATCTGGACCACCCACGTGTCGCCTACCAATCCTAATCGGATTCCAGTTCAAATTCCAGTTCGAATTCCATTAACCGCCACCCCATGCGCCTATATATTCCACCCTCCCCTTAGCTTCTCTCATCGTACAGCCTTGGGAGACAAGCACAAAGCTTGAAGCTTTCTTGACGGGTAAGGTTTCTACTCCAAACCCATCTTCTTTTTTCCCTTTAATTTTCAATCATCTTCTTTTCTGGTGTTCATGAGGTTCCATGATCATGGATATGTGTGTTGTTTCCTTTTCCTTTTTTTAGTTTTTTTTTTTATTAGATTCTTAATGATCTTTCTTCATGTTTACATGAGATTTGATGTTATAGGGATCCCCTGTCTTGAATATAATCATTCTGTCCTGTTTCATGATCTATAAATTTTATTTAATTTAACAAGGTCGATTCAATTTTCATCCTGTTTCTTGTTTTTAAGAATTTACGGAAATAAAGAATACTGATTTGACCAAATTTTGAGTCCAATTTTCGTGATATTTATGGGATTTTGGTGTTTTTCATGTGCAGTACTTGAGCTCAAGAAACAAAGAAAAAGCATCCTTAGATCGTCGGAGTTAAGTTCCATCCAAGCAAAGTACATGGTTGATATAGAGTTCCCGGTTCCAGCCGCTCTTGATCCATTTGCTGAAGAGGAAAATTTAGGTGCCCGTGGAGCGAAAGAGTATGTTCATATCCGCATACAGCAGAGGAATGGAAAGAAGAGCGTGACAACTGTTGAGGGACTGAAGAAAGACGTTGGCTTCGAGAAGCTCCTCAAGGACCTCAAGAAGGAGTTCTGTTGCAATGGCAATGTCGTGAATGACAAGGCACTCGGGAAGATTATCCAGCTTCAGGGTGATCAGAGGAAGAAGGTATCCCAGTTCCTTGTTAACAAAGGTCTCGCGCAGAAGGATCACATCAAGATTCATGGCTACTAGGTTACTGGGTTTGAACAGGTCAGGATTTGCATACTACAACTTTAAGAATAAAAGTTAAAGAGGGTTTGCTATTGTGGGTTTGTTTCTGTCCTATGTTTGGTTGTTCTATTGGAAAACCAATGAAATGCAGTAATATTAAGGTTTTTATTAATAAAATTGAACATCTTTTAGTTCTGAAATCGAATTTCTTCCTGCTTCTCTTGACAATAGATTTGTTTTTTGAACCTCTGATGTCCATGTCAAGACTAATATTTCATTAGTCTTCTCTCGCTCCAGTGAGAGAAAAGATTCAGAAACATTTCAGACAAGACATGCTAAAAGTATAGAAGATTCATTGAGATCTATGTATGCTTTTAAGCATGGGAGTTGAGATGTCTAGGTATGCAAGAAACTTCTGATTCAAAAAAGGAATATCCTCATTCAAAATCCTTGAACATCAAGCACAAGATTCATTAAGATAAGAGGAAAACATAAATAATGACTATATGCACCAAGTTAACATTCCAAATACTCAAAAAGCAAAACTAGTCCAAATTGAAAGTTGCTGGATGTGGACCTACTGGACATCTTGAAGCCATAGTGTCCTACTTTCAGGAAATATTGAGTGGGGGTGAGAGAGTCTGGGGAGCAAACTCTAAAAGAGCTTCCCTGGTTGGTTACCGCTTCTCATCATGGTGCAAAACTCATCATAGTTGATTTTCCCATCCTGTTAAAACAAGGCAGAAGTGAGAACCATTGAATGATGCTGCAAACGAAGATTTCATATTTTAGAAGGTGGAATACAACTTACATTGTCTGTGTCAACTTCAGATATTATTTGCTTGATTGTAGCATCATCACCCATTCCATATTCTTTCATGGCTCCTTCAAGTTCATCCATTGTGATAAATCTGTAAAAGGTATTAAGTTTGACTCAGTACGCTTCAAGTCCTATTCAATGTTTAACTGAGGGTCATATCCATTTCATTTGAAACTCATGAAAGAATACCTACAGTATCCTGAAAATGTTTATTCGACCAAGCTAAGCACAAATTTCATTAAAACCCTATAATTCAAATATTTTAGGTAGTTTACATCACATAAGAAGGACTAATGATTAATAGGATGCATTTGGAATACCTTGAAATTCAGGACCAGATCAAGAAAGCATGATGGTGTAGCTTTCTGGTTCTGGCTCTGAAAAATTACATAAGGGAGAGGAAGAGAGAAAAAAGTTGGTAGAGAAACCTAACCCGCTGTTGTCCTTATCAAAATGTTGAAAAGCTTTGTAAAGATGCTCATCCCTTTCTAGCCTGTGCCTGTGCATTGTGGCTGTGATAAATTCAATGTAGTCAATAGTACCATCCCCATCTACATCAGCCTGGAGCACAAAACAAAGGTCAGTGTCTCATACAAATAAACAAAAGAATGAAAGAATTTAAGAAACTAAGACTTGTAGTATCTATGGCCAAAAAAACAAAAAGGACTTAAGTGGTATCTATCTTACAGCTTCCATGAGCTGTTTAACTTCAGCCTCACTAAGCCTTGATCCAAGTCGAGCTAGTCCAGCCTTGAGTTCATCATAAGTAATAGTGCCATTTTTGTCAGTGTCCATGTTTGAAAACATTTGCTTCAGTCCTTGGATTTCTTCAGTCGACAGACTTTCTGCAATGACCTATAATCCACCGAGTTTATCAAATGGAAAGCAGTAATTGAAAACTTCAAAATAATTTCGATCAATTTGAACCAACATGGCTGATGGATCACAACCCAAGATGCAGTTTTAGATCTACCTTTAATGCGAGTTGCTTTAGTTTGTTCATTGCTCTGAATTGTTTCATTCTAGAAAGGACTGCACTGTCTATTGGCTTGTCTGATGCTTCTCCACCTTTAGTCCATGCATGCTCTGCATAGACCATAGAATTTTAATTTTCTGGTAAAACTTTGAATGGTAAACCACACAACAACATGACTATATTTATATCATAGAGAAAGTACTCTTTCATTCTCATAACTAATGCTGTAACTTCTTTAGACTGGTTGCATTTTAGAGTAATGTGTTTCTTTGCAGAAGAAAGATAGGAACTGCTAAAATTATAGTTTGGGCTTGTCTAAGACAGATGTGAGAAGACTGACTATTGTAGTAGATAAATACCTAGAACTTGAGCAGAAGAAACCCTCTTCTTAGGATCCTGTGTCAACATCTTGCGGATTAGGTCTTTGGCACTGCTTGAAATAGATGGCCATGGATCAGTATGGAAGTCAAGTTCTCCTTGCAGAATTGCATCAAATATCCCTTTCTCTGTTTCTGTGAGGAGCAAGCATTAATATTAATTTACTAGTTAATAACAAGTAGTTGTGTCAAAAAGTAAATAAATAAATAACTTGCTGAAATGAAAAGAGGAGTAGATTTTTTGTCTTTTTACCTGCCCAAAATGGAGGTACACCACTAAGCAAAATATACAACATAACTCCTGCACTCCAGATATCTGCTTCCTTCCCATATTTACGCCGTAATACTTCAGGAGCAACATAGTAAGCACTGCCAACTATATCCCGATATACCCTTCCTGCAAAGAGGATACAATATCAATGACCATAGACACAACTACAAACATGAGCCATAAAGGACTTCCCCTTTCAAGAAAATGTGATATCCATCCATAAAAACTGATTGTTAAAAATGATGGTTGAAAAAATGTAAAATTGCATAAAATACCCTCTAATTTAATTGTGTCTCACAAAACATGAACCTCCATACCGTCAAGAGCTCAATTTCTCAGTCACGTAAAAGAAATCAGTGGTTCATGTTCAGTTTTGGTTAAATGAATATTCAAACATAGGCTCATTGTTTACCCCACTAATGATGAAATGCAGATTGTCTATGAAATTCTGAGCAATATTGCATAAAGAAACAATCCTATAACAATCAGAATTTAGAAGGGAATTGTGTAATCCAATTTCAGCTAAATAAAATATAAATATAAATGCATAAACAAAGAAGAAAAGATACCTCAATGCTATTTCACCCAGGAATCCTAACCACTCCAGTTTCTAAGTATGAAATGAAGGACTTGGACTTTGTCAGCCCAATCAAAGGCCCATTTTGCCTTCCAAATTCGCAAAGATGGTGCTTAAGATAGCATAATATGATAATAAACGGTCAAAATAAATAAATAATACCACAATAACAAATATCTCCCATGAAAAAAAAATATATATGATATATCATATCCAATCCAACTAACATGTGAATTGAAAAGGCTTAGATTAGGTCAAAGGTGAAGGTTTTTGACAACTATTAGTCAAATCATGGAAAAAGACTCCTACCGTTAGATTGATCTGCAAATACACAATCTACCCACTCTCAAATTTGCCAATAAATAATACTTTATTGGCTTAAAATTTTATAATTCATATGTCCATTCTTTAATTCAAATTTCATTACCCAAAAACCGTGTACAACTTGGAAAGATTATGAAGTGTACAACTTGGAAAGATTATGAAGTGAAAAACTTGGAAACAAATCTTAGAATTAGTCAGTAATTTATATTTATATGGAATAAACATCTAAAAGCAAAAGTAACATCAATGATAAGCAAATGCATCTCTTCAACATTCATATTTATGAACAACTAATGTAAGATCAATCAAAATAATAGTGCAATTCCCTAAATAACAGTAGGGAAGAGAAAATTACCCTCATCAATGAACACGGACAACCCAAAATCAGTGGCCTTCAAAGGAGCACTCTCATCCTTACTTGACAACAAGAAATTCTCAGGCTTAAGGTCCCTGTGCATCACTCCCATGAAATGACAGGCATGAACAACATTAATGATTTGTCTAAATATAGAAGCAGCAGCCTTTTCGGTGTAATGCCCCCTGGCTATAATCCTATCAAAGAGCTCCCCACCAGCGCATAGCTCCATCACAAGGTGCACAGATTGCCTATCCTCAAAAGCACCCTTGAACTCCACAATGTTAGGCTGCCCACTTAAATGCTGCATAATCTGTACTTCTCTCTTCATATCCTCCTTATCGTTCTTTGTTACTAACTTTTTCTTGGATATAGTCTTGCAAGCATATTGCTTACCAGTTGAATTCTCAGTACAAAGAAAAGTCACACCAAACTGACCCTTACCCAGTTCTTTACCAAATGTATAATGCAACTTTACATCCTCATATGGCTTACCAAGGATTGTATCACTCTTCTGGACAGACCTTGGACTTGGAGCTATAATTGGAGCACCTGGCTTCCATGGTGCCGGAGCCGCCGGCTTTTCAGGTAGGTGGTGGTGGTGGTGTTGGGGTTGGGGTTGAGGTGGTGGAGCCCTGGATTGGTGGTGGTAAACAACAGGTTCCTGGTATCTCTGTTGCTGCTGCGCACCAGTAGCTGCTGCTCCTGATCTGTACCCATTTTGTTGTGACTTTGAGCCTTTACTTTTGGTCAGGCAACAACCCATTTCTTCTTATTGCCCAGTGATCAAGATTTAAACTTGGAATAAATCAGTGACTTTGGAGAAGATACAAGCTGAGAGGGAAGAAAGAAACAGACAAATGATTGAGAATTGGATCAATAATTCACAATAATTGAGCTAGAAAGAAAAGAAAACATGCAAAATACCAAACAAAAAGAGAAATTTCAGATCAATAACAGAAATTTGAAGTGCTTTGGAGATAAGACGAAGAAGATACGAATTTCATAATGAAACAACAAAACACAGATACCGTTTGAGATAAGGGATATCCAAAAGGGATAGATGATAAAAACAACTCAACCTTGTGGAGGTGCTTTTTGGAGGCTTTAACGGAAAAGGGCTACAGAGTTTCTGGCCTTCAACCAGACCAGATGCAGTCTCTGGGAAGAGTCTTAAATCAACAAAGTAAAACAAATGAGCTTTGGTCAACAGTTGAGTTAATGTTGAATATCTTAGGAGGGGAGGAGTAGATTAATCTTAGCAAGAGACGGCAGAGACCAGCCAATCAAACGAAGTTATTAAAGAATTTTTCGTCCTTTTTTTTATTTATTTAAGGAAAGAGATAATGATGCATAGTTGTCCTTGATAAGTTTCCTCTGCACATGTTCCCTTTTTTCATTGAAGTTGAAACTGGGTCATGCTTTAAAGAAAACTTTTACTTGTACTAATTTCTTTTTTTACTATTTACATATGGTCTTCTAAGTTGTGCTCGTGCGTCACAATTAGTAATTAACTAATTATTATATATTTTTTATATTAATTAGTATTAAAAATAGAAGTTAATTTTTGTTTAATTAATTATTTAATTAAAATAATTTATATAATATTAATAATAATATTAATAATAAAATTAATATTAATTTTTTATTTTTAATATTAATTAATATAAAATTATTATAATAATTTATACTTTTTAATATGTGTGCTTGAAAAAATCCTTTATATATATGTAGTAAATATATTTGACATAAGAAATTTTGATTAAATGTAAAAAGTCAATTATGGCATATTAACATGTAAGATTGTAAAAAAAATTATATTTAAAGTTTATTAATAATTTTATTAATTTAATAATAATTTTTTTAACTTCAATAAAAATAAAAGAATTTAAATTTAAATTATATTATATATAAATAAAATATGATAAATAAAAAATAAAATAATTATCTTATATTATATAATTTAAGATAAAAAATTATATTTAAAGTTGCCTCGATATGATATCGCACCTTTGAACGCATGTAATCTCTTCCACATGCTCAGAGTTAGGTAGCTAAAAAAAAAAAAAAGTTAAATGTCCATTTTGATCCCCTACTTTAGTAAAAGCTTTTTTTCAGTTCTTTTACTTAAAGAAACTTTTTTTAGTTTTTAAAATTTGAAATCTAGTTCTTTTTTAGTTTCTCCATTAAGCTTTGCATAAATAACACATTTAGTGACAGAAATTTCAAAATAAAACAACAACAAAAAGCTTAAAAAAGGGCTAAAAATAGCCCCAAATTGATCCCTTTATTTTAGAAGAAAAAAAACCTCTTTTTGATCTATCTTCTTTGAAATTTCTATTATTTAACATTAAAACTTAACAAAAGTACTATAAAGATATCATATTTCAAATTTTATGGATCAAAAGGAGTTTTTTTAAATAGAAAAGCTAAAAAAAAACTTTTTACCAAAATAAAGAAAACAAATTAGGGTTCTAACAAAAAAAAATATTAATATCTATACTTTTTTTAATTTTTCATTAAAAGAAATCATTTTGGTTTTGGAGAATGATGTTCATCTCAATCTTAAATCGGCACTCAACAGCATTTTATGATCACCTCTCTTTCAACCGATTTTGTTTCCACTTGTTTTTGCAAATTAATTAAAAGGCCCAGTTTTTCTTGACAACAACTTGTAAA
Organism: Rubroshorea leprosula; assembly: GCA_020521535.1. Lineage (NCBI taxonomy): Eukaryota > Viridiplantae > Streptophyta > Magnoliopsida > Malvales > Dipterocarpaceae > Rubroshorea > Rubroshorea leprosula. The sequence goes on along the minus strand of BPVZ01000130.1, from coordinate 626,818 downwards.
TCGAATGCAATCTTTTAAAGCCACAAGTATAATAAGAAGATAAGATAATGATATAGAGATAATTTTTTTATATAATTTTTATGTGTTATTAAATAAATATATATTTAATATCATATGTTTTAAATAGATAAAAAATTAATTATTTAATTGATATATAAAGTTATGCAAAAAGTAGTATAAAAAATTAATTTTAAATCAATTTTCTAAAAAAATTTTTATACAATTAATATAGGAAAGAACATTTACTATTCGTAATCCATGGGGTTTTTTTTTTATTTTTATGAATTACGTATCCAAAAACCAATTAAGCCACACAAATCCAGATTTGAGTTGGATAAGACTTAATAGATGGTAAAACTTTCCTTCAAAGCTGTATTTTCAAGACTTGAAACCAAAATCTTTGATTAAGCTGAAAGAGTTCTTTGCCAACTCAATCACTCGCTCGTGGGTATTCTTAATCCATGGTTTAATTCCTTAATATGTGGTCTTAAAAGAGTTAAGAAACGGCGCAGGGACGTCTTCGTTTTATTAATTAATAAAAAAAATTCAGCCTTTTCAATGGATATTACCGTGTGGTTTGGTGTCCTTTGCTAGAGAGCATTCACATGCCACAATTAACGGGGAAAACATCATGTGTCGAAGAGAATTTTGAGGGTCCATGATGAATCACAATTACAATCACAGACGACGATTTCTACGCCATACGATCATCGTCTTAGAACTTCCACAAACGTTGGACCCCAGGGGGAATAAGGACAAGTGACAAGTGGCAAAGTGGGAGGTTGTCAAAGTTGTGAAGGAATTGCAGTCAAGTGAAGACAATGAGTTGGGTTCAAATAATGTAACAGACGCGGTTTTGATATTTGTGAAGCAAATCAAGGCAGAAATTGGGAAGGCCAAAGGAAATGGATTCGGTGGAACGTTTCCAAGAAGGAACAAATAGTGAAGCTTCTCTCATTTCTGTCAAAAGGAAGATAATCCTTACATTGTTAGCATATTTTGGCTTAGTATTGCATTAAGGGAAGAAAAATATAACTTGGAAGGAACATTCTTATCCTAGTGTATCCATCTGAAGTCAATTTGGCTAACTGCTTTGTTAGTTTCTGATCAGGATAACATCGTATGGAAGAATGACACCATGATCCAAGTAGGCCAATTCCACCTGCACAGGAGCAAGTTCGTACATTGAAATAGTTAATAAACACAATGTACATTGGAACATTGCATATTCAAAGTTAGATAAAAAGGGTTCTACAATTTCTAGTGGTGGAACTCATACCATATAATAATGCGTAAAGGTTTAAGATCTAATCTCAAGCGATTCCTACTGTTGATCTCAGAAAATAGTTGCAAAACAGCATGTAAGCTTGAAACATGGGATTTCACCAGATGATGATGTTTTTTTCCTATATACCAGATAATGATGTTGTTTATCACTTGGAGAAATTGTCTTAGGGATTAAAGTGACAAGCCATGTGCTCATATTAAGAGGGCCATGAAATGGGTACAGGTGAGGTCCATGAGATGTTTAGATTTATCATATTGGCGGTTGCCAGGTCCCTGGTCTATAGGATGCACCAGATCCTGTTGGTTCTGTAGACCTGAAAATAAGGTTTCTTAATGTAGAAACATGTTTCAGCAAAGAGATTGCGTCAAAAAAAGGAGAGAGAAGTCATTTCAAAAATTTCTACATTTAAAGGCCAAAAAAAATCTACATTTTTCTATGTTCATATTAGTCTATTTCATGGATGATAAATCTTGAAAAGGGTATTGAGCTTACATTGGCGACAGTTGTTCTTCCTCAGCCTCTTTCTCTTGTGGCCTGCATCAAGAAAAATTTTCACTGTTATGTTTCAACCATAATCACAAATATTCAGTTTCCTTCTGTGTTTTCATGTCGTTTCATGTAGAGTTAGCAAATGAGAACTTTTGGTGTAACTTTCATTAGTGTTAGATGACGCAATATATTTTTACATAACGAAAGTAAGGTTGTGATAACTCACCTTGTGTCAGATGCCTCCTCAAGTTTGTCATCTGTGAGAACAGGTACCATAATGTAACATTATGAACACCAAAGTGGTAATGCCTTGAGAAATTTTGTTGATTACATCTTAGGAAACACAACATTCTATTGTGTAAAAGCCCATGGAAAAAATATGTTATATAAACACAAACACACACTGCTATAGTCAGTTGCATATTAGACTTAAAATCTTAAAAATTACAAACAAGTCATCTGATTTCTGACAAGGAGAATAGAGAGTTAGACCAATGGATCATTATCTTGATTATAGAACTTTAACTCTCTAACAATATGGTACTCCATTTAACTGGTGGCTAGTAGCAGCTAGCAGGTCTCCATGCCTTAAAGCATATGCCATAGCAGGTTGTTATGGTTTGAAGTCCAAACCTGTAACTATAATAAGGTGTTCATCTTCATGTTTACATAAGAATATTAAAGGTTGAACATTCTATTGAAACTTTGCCGATTTCTTTCAACATAATTACCACATAGCCATAAAAGATGTCCATGAAAATTGCAACACAACAATAGAAGGGAAAAAAAAAAAATTACCTTCTGAGGATGCAGATGGAAATTGGCAAATGAAACTTTTCAAGTCTGGACCTGCAACTTTACCTAGAGAAAGAGGGAATCAACAACTGCATGCAGTTAAAAAAGGCAAAAGGGAAGCTATTTAAATTAGCAGCTGACCAGAGCTCAAGACTTTCTGGGTTGAGCCTTCCTCGGCTGTCCTTTCCTCTTCTTCTTTCTTTAGAACTAAGCACAACCAAAACATGTTTTATGATCTTTGTATAGACAATGGAAAATGTAAAGGCAAGAAGTTAAAACACTAAATGAAAAATGGCATGATCATCAATGGAATTAACATGGAGAAACCAGAGAGTCATGGGTTAAAAAATTTGCAATTACCCAAATATGAAAGCCTTGTGACAAGAAATCTTTCCAGCCTAAAAGGTTACCTCTCATTTCTTTTTCAACATCAAGAATTTTATTGACGTTAAAGAGACATCCACATAAGAAGAGTGCAATACATGACAAGACTGTACCATGGTACCCCTGAAATTCATCTGCCACACTTAAGGCATTGTTTTTGAGATTCAAAGGGCAACCTTTTAATAAACATAATTCAAGATTGATTTCAGCTAGGAAAATTTAAATTAGTGAGCAAACATAACACATGTTGTTAGAAAGAGCCAAAGTAACATCATTTATCAGAAAATGCAGAAATAAAAGTAAAACAAGTAACTGTCATACGTGCAACATTAACCCTAACATGTTCACCTCTTGCTTCAAGTTCCAGAATTTCCTGAAAAAAAAAAAAACAACATATTGTCAAGGAAGTTATTGTAGAATCAGGGTACTTAACGAGAAACACTAGTGCTTAAAATTTAAAGATTCCAGGAAGTTTCTGAAAATGATTAATCCATTAAGAAAGCTTCAAAAAGGGCACAGCATAGCTAAGCTACGAACTTGGGATGTCAAACAAATGTAGAATTTTTTTCCTTCTGATTTACCTCAGGAGTAGGAGCTTTCTTCTGCTGACCATGCAACCAACATATCTATTCATCTACAATAATCAAATTTTATACAAACGTCAGAGGAAACAAACCCTGCAATATACTTAGTCATTAGTCATTTTACATGGACTTCTGTTGATTACTCTGTGATGGTTTAAGAGCTTAGCAATTAGCTCCAATAAGGTGGAACTTCAACTTGGGTCTGCAGTAAATTGCATACCTAGGATGGAGAATGGTTCTTCCTCTCACTTGAACACCACCCATCTTTCTCCTTCACTATGTTAAGAAAACTAATGAATTAGAGAACCCTGGATTTGCATAAACATATAGCTGCAAATTGCTCATAACATAGAGGTGTTGACAATGAAACAATTTTAAATTCTAGCATTTGAATACCTTCGGAAAAAAAAAATATTATCATGGTTTTAACAATTTCATTAGGAGTAGAAATAATCATTTATTCATGCTGCATCAAAAAAAAAAAAAAAAATGAAAGCTTTATGTCTTTTTTCACATTTTATCACAAACAAAAGTGATCATAAAGCAACTTGATCGGCAATACAAGAGAAGTCACAGGAGAATTCAGATATCAAATAAGTAATGCAGCTCTCTTTTCTTTTTCTTTTTTTTTTTGGAACAGTACTTGAAAGTAATGCAGCTCTTTTAGAGCCTCTTCCCAAATTTTGAGCACAAAAGTAACACAGAGAAATGCAAAAATTAAAGTAATATATTTTCTGCAAAACCCATTAAGAAACTTAAAAAACTAGGATCGATGATGAATTCCCCTAAGCCAAAGACGAAAATTTTGAAAGAAATCAGAACCACTTACTGATTCCATCGGTCTCCTCTTTCCTAGTAAAGTATCGGTTCCCTGCTTTGTCAATGCCCGCAAGCCTCTTGTTGCTGAAGAACCCAGAAATTCTCGCAAACAGTTTGACATTTCTACATCTATTGTTTTCTCTTCCTGGCAGATTCAATCAACGATTGTCATCAGCTTCATTGAAGATGCATATAGAGTAGCTCGAAATGGTGTAGAGACTTTATTCAGGCAGGGAGGTGTTTACTGGGTAAAGGTCGACAATTTTTGCAAGTAATAGCTTTGTGCTGCGGTGAAGGACTCCCCGCTGCTCTGTACGTCCTGTTTATTTTAACAGAAATTCCCAGCTGAATAGGGAAAAAGATTACATATTAGTCGTTCATCTTTTATTTATTTCAATTAAACACTCAAATTTGTACTCATATAATCTCCTTATTAATTTAGATTATATTTTTTAGTGTAATTCAATTAAATGTCAAACTATCTTAAGATGATCAAAGAAATGCTAATTATTATATTAGTGTGCTGACCAAAAGAAGAAGAAGAAGAAGTTTGATGTAAGGAAATCTCATTTAAACTTTTCTTTAATTTTGTTAGTTTTAACGTTATTTGTTAACTTTTTTATCAAGAAAGAAATGGCACTACATCATCAACAAATTGTTGCAACATCAATGTCATTTTTGTTATTCCCCTACTAAATCTAAAATTATATGAAATATTTATTGTTATTTTACTTTCTATTCCACATGATTGATTTGTTTGTTCATATTTCTCCTTTAAAAGTTAATGATGATAAATATTCGTTTCCTTCTCTTAAGCACATGTGAGGTTTTATTGAATTAATATTAAAAAAAAAAAGAAGCTTCATAATGATGTTGATGGCTTAATTGAATCCATTGAAACAAGAGGGAATAAATTGAACTTTTCTACAAAGTTTATGTACTAATTAGAGCATTTGGTCAATTTGAATTAGTATTTTCTTTAAAAAAATAAAATAAAATCTAAACAGTAATCCAAACTGAGCTCAAAACGGAACCACCGTTTCCATAATCCCTTCGATTTTCTGGGCAACCGATCATCAAAATCTCTCTTAAAGACTTAAACCCTCAAAATCCTAAAATCCCACTTTTCATTTCGCCTAGTGTTTTGCTCTGATCATTCTCAAGTAAGTACCCATTGATTTTGGATTCTCTAATCGCAAATTGAGTCTCTGGAAAACCCTACAAAACCCCTTATCAAGCAGAAATGTATTGTTCAAATCTTACTTCATGGCTCTCTTCAAGGCCGTCAATTTATAGTGCAAATTCGCATCAATTTAGCGATATCCCATTTGTCCGGTTGTCTCTAATGTCTCCTGCAAACAATCGTTCTCAATCTTCATCGCCATTTTCCCGGATTCATTGCCGGCTCCGTCAACTTAGAAATCGAATTGATTCGGTGAAAAACACTCAGAAAATCACAGAAGCAATGAAACTGGTGGCTGCTGCAAAGGTCCGGCGAGCTCAAGAGGCTGTCATCAGTGGTAGACCCTTTGCTATGGCTGTCGTTGATTTTCTTTACTCCTTATATGAACAGCTCCAATTTGAAGATATTGACTCTCCTTTAATGGATGTTAGGCTCGTTAACAAAGTAGCTCTTGTTGTCATTACTGGTGATAGAGGTCTTTGTGGTGGTTTTAACAATGCAGTGATCAATAGGGCTGAGTCCCGGATGGCAGAATTGAAAGGTTTTGGAGTGGATTACACTGTGATTAGTATAGGAGAAAAGGGTAACTCCTATTTTAGGCGAAGAGATAATGTTTCGGTTGATAGGTTTATTGAAGGAGGGGGATTTCCTACCGCAAAAGAGGCTCAGATAATAGCTGATTATGTTTATTCATTATTTGTTAGTGAAGAGGTTGATAAGGTTGAGCTTGTATATACCAAGTTTATGTCTTTTGTTAGGTCTGATCCTGTCATTCAAACTTTGCTTCCATTATCCATGAAAGGAGAGATCCAGGATATGAATGGTAATTGTGTTGATGCTGTGGAGGATGAGTTGTTTAGATTGACAACCAAAGAAGGGAAGCTGACAGTGGAGAGAGATAGAGTAAGTACAAAAAGGGAAGGAATTTCTCCTCTTATAGAGTTTGAACAAGATCCTATTCTAATTCTTGATGCCATGATGCCTCTTTATCTAAATAGTCAGATTTTGAGGGCGCTGCATGAATCATTGGCAAGTGAGCTTTCGTCAAGGATGAATGCAATGAAAACAGCAACGGATAATGCAGTCGAATTGAGGAAAAATCTTTTAACTACCTATAACCGGGAAAGACAAGCGAAGATCACTGGTGAGATTTTAGAGATTGTTGCTGGCGCTGATGCACTTAATGTGGATTGATTAATTTCTGGCTCTTCATTCTTGTAACTTGACTGTCCTTTTACTTATAGCTCTTAATCATTGAATCATTTGTGGTTGACCTCAAAATGTTAGTTTTGAGACGCAGGGTTTCACGATTATAATGTAGCTTGAGTTAGCCATTTTTGAACTGAGTGTGGAAGATTTTTACCCCTTTGCCTCATGTTATACACTCTGTGTTCAATAAAAAGGAATAAGTGTCTAGGAGTTTGAACTACCTTGCACATACCTTTTCTATGCTTTCTGGTTTAGGCCTTTGTTATTGTTGAACAACTAATTGCCTTAATAATCACACTTGTATTCATGCACAAACTGCAAAGTGTTTGATTTCAGGAAAAAGCTACGTGCAAGCATAATGAATCACCATGCTAATGTTCATGCCATCACACGAGATTGCTGGTTCAATATTTGATGGTTTTCTGTAAAAGACATCTGTTTTGAGTTCCATCCTAAAATAGTAGAGAGTTGTATCTTAATCAACTTCATATTTGAGCATCTATATCTTTTTATAGGTTTTTGAATTTGAGTGGTAAAAAATGGTTTACAGCAAATAAACCTTAGATGATCTTGACTGTGATATGGACCATGTATGGTAATGAGTTTTGTTAACATTTGGCTATCTGGTAATTATTATGCTTAATACAAAATTATAAATATTAACATCTAATGGGTATATTATCAGTGGAGGATGACTTGTGATGAAGGGGAGGAAAAGACATTGATGAAATTGATGAAATTGATTGATGGAGATTCTTATTTTTAAGCATTGAGAACTTGTGGGATGAAACAATATATATATATATATATACACACACACACACACACGCACACACACTATTCAATTGTCATTTTTTTTTATGATATCAATTTAGTATAAATGCTGCTATTGGATCTACAATGTCTGGTGTTGTTGCCTAAGGGACAAAAATTCTGTGGTGCCAAGGGCAACACTTGTGGTAGGTGTGTTGGCACTTGGACTTGCATCAACTTGCGATAAATTCATTTTCATCAGCATGTCTAAAGCCATATATTGAGACTTCTTTAAATTAATTAGTGATTGTTGCAATTGCGCACAAACAGTTGCAACTCTTTTTTAATATGTTAACTAATAGTAGTGATCAATGTTAATTTTTAGGTAGATTTGAACAACTCAAAACAATAAGATGGATATCACTTTTCTTAGTTGTTGTTATGGGAGGATACCCTATGAATGGAAGAGATATGACATTAAGTCTCTTTTTTGAAAGTGTTCAGTTGTAATTATAGGCTACAGTGGTTAGTTTTTTTTTATCTTTTAATATGGTAAAAATATTTAATTAAAATGTTATATATTTTTAAAATAATAAAAAAGATAATAAAACAAAATCAGAAGTTAAATTACATAAAAGTATTTTTTAATAATCCACTCTATTAGCACCTAGAGATTCAGCTGCCTTGTTCTGACGTATGAAACTCTTGACAAATACCTAGATTCAATTCATTGCAATAGTAATCTATTATCTCTTTTTCTCTAAATTTCCTCATATTAAAAAATATATAAATAAATAAAGACCCAACCTATTTCCTTCCAAAACTTGTTTTCATATGTGATATGACATTATGACCTTCCAAAACATGTTACTCAAGTTAATTTGTAGATGCAAGCTTCCAAAATATTTTGCACATATTCATAACTGGAATCACATCTCACTGACCCACTCTACAGTACCTGCAAATGGTGGAAATATAATTATAATCAACATTTTAATTTCCTCTAACATCTCAATCATTAATTCATATATAATTTTGCAATCCATCAATAATTTTTCATAGATATATTAATACAAAGATTGTGGAAACATTATATATATATAACTTTGGAAACATTTTCAATACAAATGAATTGTGTAAAATTAGTGTGATTAGTGTAATAGCCACCAAATAAATATGCAAGGAAACCCCATTTGCCATGAGAAGTAAATCAAATCAAATTCAAATGAATGATTGGTGGTGTTCACTTTCTTTACATGATGAGTTTCCAATGCATGAGAATTTTCATTCGAATTTGTTGGATTGGTATTGTAGAAGAAGGTTTGAGATATTGACATTGAATGTACATTTATTTGTATGAACTGATTCTTGGATTGGAACGTTGATATTGGTTATTTCAAACTAATAACATGCACACTGTTACGAGTCATCAATTCCTATATCTTATAATAGATTGACAGATTGACCTGATTGACAAGTCATTTATTATTATATTATTTTATTAACTAAATTTCAAATTTAAAAAAAATTACTCTCAAAATATCCTCGTGACTCTCAACATAGGTGAAAGGAAGCAAAAAGACAAGAAAAAGTGAAATTTAGTTGTGCGGACAAGCTGCCAAATATATATATATATATATATATATTGATAAACAACATGGTATCATTGAAATGAATAAGTCAAGTACATCTCATCATCTATGCCTTTATTATATAAGCTAATTAGTAAATGTAAATATATATATATATATAAAGACTAGAAAGACTTAAATCTAATCCAAGGAGGCAATATTTATGAAAAACGTGGACAATTAAATATACTAAATCTCTAAAGTCTAAATGTTAAAAAATATCATAGAGATATCAACATACCTATATAACGCGTAATAATTACCAAAATTAATTCCATAAAGTGATCTTTAAGTCATTTTGAAATCAGTTTTATTTAACTTGTCTACTATAATGGTCAGCCCCACTGAGATAAATGCTCATTTTTAGGCATATTTGAACAAGTTAAAGCAACAAGATAGATGTTTTTCTTGCAATAGTACTTGTGGAGATCCTATAAATGAAAGTATCATGAGACTATGACCTTCCAAATCACATTACTTAATTTCAAGTGTGGATTTAAGCTTTCAAAACAGTTTGCTTATATTCATATAAGAAATCAAATCTCACTTGCTTTATAATACTAACAAATTATGAAAATATAATTATGATTAATAGTTTAATTCCCTCCCACATCTTAGTCATTAATTTATATATAATTTTTTATTAGTAATCTAACAAAAAATTTTCATAAATATATTAATATGAAGGGCTTTGGGGACATTTTCTATACAAATGAATTCCACAAAATTAGTGTAATAGCAACCAAATAAATATGCTAGGAACCCCCATTTGCCATGAGAAGTGAATCAAATGAAATTGAAATGATCGGTTGGAGGTGCTCACTTTCTTTACATGAGAATTGGCCCAAAACAATTTAGGCACCGGGTTGGTCCTTGAAAAGATTGCTTGTGGCGCCCAACATAGATGAAAAGAGTCCAAAGAAAAGAGAAGTGGGCTTGAGTGGGCATACA
>BPVZ01000130.1:572652-588160 GCA_020521535.1 Rubroshorea leprosula | reverse complement strand
ACTCTCATTAGCTGTCACAAATCATAACTAATATCACAATTTTTCTTCTCCCTCTTCCATGCTGACTCCAAACAACCAAAACCCATCCTTTTCTTTTCTTATTTTTTCATCGTGATCTCCGTGATGGCCGGGGACGTTAGGTCATGGTTCGGGTGAAGTTTGCAAGGAATCAATCAAGGCAGCTCAAATTTCTTTTTCTCTTCTTCCTTCTTTTCAATTTTTTGCTTCTTTTTTTCTTTTAGATGTTATTGTTTGTGGCAATGATATACCACCAAGTAGAATGTTAAAGTCACTAAAAAATATAAAATACTATTTTTAAAAATATTAATAATAGTTGATATTTATTAATTAATAAATTAAAATTAATTAACAAACTGCACTTGCGGCTTCGGTTGCGTTGGAAGTGCACCATCCCCTTGGCGTCTATGTCAAGGTTCTAGCTGCCAGTGCTGCAGCAATATTATACTTACTCCCTTATCCCCCAATTTCTCACTGATAAAAAAAAAAAAATTAACAAACTATTTTTTTCAAAACATAATTAAAAAAAAAAAAAATTGATAGATTTCGCACTTCTTAAGAGGTAATAACCACACCACCCTTTGCCTTTAAGTTTTTCACTTCCCTATATGATATTTTTACTAAAGAACAAAGTAGGAAATCTTGTGCTGTGGCTTTTGAAAACGGGGATAAGCTGAAGTTTTGTTGTTTCGGTTAATATTGCAACCGACTAGAAAAAAACAGAAAGAAAAATTAACCGAAACGTGAAAAACTGCTGATTTCTGGTTCGATAAACTGAGTTGAGTTTTTTTTAACCAATATCTCAGTTAACCGGAAAGTCGGTTTTGGTCTTGACCGAAACCGCCCGAATTTCACCCCACTTTTTGTTTTTTTTTTATGAAAAAAGGAAAATCCTCTAATTTCCTCCTTTAAAGTCCAATTCAAGTCATGATATGGATTTGGGTCTTGGTCCAAAGTCTAGAATTCCTACAAATGAATTGGGCCAACTTATCAGTTCTGGACTTTTTGTCTGCTTAACCAGGTCTCACCCAATAGGCTGTTTGTCGTTGTCCTATAACATTGGGCTGAGACCCATTGTGGAGGCTGATCTGATGGGTTTTTGACCTTTCCGGGGTTGGATCATGGATGATGTGAATGCTATGGGCTTTGGCTCCATTCATTACAAAATGAAAAAATAAATTCTTGGGTAAACGAAGTCAACGCAGAAAAGCCAACTAGTCATGACTAGAATAAAAGTGAGCATGTGATGAGCATGAAATGGTGACCTTTTGTTAGGTGATTACATGTGCAACATGTGAATTCGTTAGACCACAGCAATAAACATGTTTTCTCTTGGGCCTAGGCTATATTATGAAGTCTTAATTAGTTCATCATGAATTTTCGAAATTTGGCTCAAATGGTTCATTTTTAATTAGACTATAGATATAAAATTAATTTAATAGTGAAAATTTTATTTAGGATGCCATACTTTTTTTTTTTGGATAAGGATAATGGTTAATAAGTTAGTTTTATTAGTTGTTAGCAATTGGGGATTCAATCTCCAAATTTGGTGAACGTCTCACCTCCCTCAATGAGGCGCGCGGCCCATCAAGCCGCTTGGTAGAGTTCTTTAGGATGCCATACTTAAAAATATAAACCAAATGGATTCCAGGGCAGTCCCACCTCCAACTAAATTTTTGTAAATCATTTCAACATATTGTTTTTGGACCACTTAAGAGTAATGAAGTAGAGACTTCATGAGAGCTACATTGAGCTTGGCTTAACAACTTAGGACTATTCTACATGGTCAAGATGCTACAAAGAGAAAAAGGGCAATCATGGTCGTATAAAGGGACTAATTTCCCTTATATAAACTTAATTATGTCTCTTTTGGACTAAAAAATAATGATGCTATCATTACAATAAAAAGGCTTTTCCAGAGAAAACAACCACTCACACATATTCAAAGTGGAACTCATATTGGACACTTGATACAATTGCTGCTGAAGTAAAAGATGTTACTCTTAAAATGTAGTCAAAAGATGATAGTAGTTCTGCTTTAACGGGACAAAAATAGCAAGCTTAATATGCTATATGGACAACAAAATCATCTCTTTTTCAAAGAGAGGGTTTAGTAAAGATGACCATAATATCAAAAGTGAATACTTAATATTGAGAGAATAAAGGCAAGCCCCATCAAAATAAACCAAGTTTGAATTTAATTTCTCTACTTGAATCTATTTATATATAAAGAGATCAAAAATTTTGTATAAAATAAACACAATAATGTCAATCAATCCACTTGATAAATTTTTTTTTTTTTTTTTATGATATTGATAAAGTTTTTTGATCATTATCTGAGGCCTTTAATAAAACTTGAGGAGTGAAGAAGAAGAAGGATTCATGTTATAAAGACCAATCATAGGGAGAAAAAAGGGCCAAAGAACATAATATATTGCTTTAGCTGTAATTGTAATGACATAAACAACTGGGGGGACTTTCTCCTTAACTAGCTTGGAACTACATCCACATGTTACCACATGACAGTTTCAAACTGTCAGTGCTGGATCCGGGTCCAGGGCATCATGCCTCTCTCCATGTCTAATATTTTTTCATGGGCCAATATGTTAGAAGTGATGTGAAACTTTCTCCCCAACTATGAAGCTTTAATGGAAGCTAGCTTCTTGATGACCTGTAAAATCATTATTAGAGTCATGTTCTTTTCCACATGCTCCACCTGTAGCAAACCCCCTACCCTTTTATGAATGTCTTAATGTTGAGATTTTGGCTCAAGAATAGTAGTTGGAATAATGTTGCTCCCTCTTTAATCATTATATCCCAAGTACAGAAAGAAAATCTTAACAGAAGGCTATTATATTATGCTTCTAGCTACTGCCATATAATAATTTTAAAATTAGAATTTAAAACTGTTGCATTTGAAAATCTAGCACTCAAGTGGTTGTATTTTTTTACCTTCACCATCATTTTTACACCCATTTTTTAAATTTCCCTTACAAAAGCTTGACAACTGTACTTGCTAGTGCAACTTACAATCCACTTTAGGGGGAAAGATTATTGAATTTTGCATTTATTTTCAATCATGATGATTAATTACTTGGAACTATTGAGTTCTTGCCCACGTGGGAGTGATGGAAACGCTTTAATTAATGGTTGGTATGGGGTTTCTGTATTGAGTTGAACAATAAGCATTACAGGATGAGCAGGGACAGCAACAGTTTATCAGCTTTCAATAATAGCATAGCTTCCAAGAAATTGTTTAGGCAAAATATTGTTGAATTCTTGGTAATAGGGATTGACAAGATCTATCCTATATATAAGTATGACCTATCATCTTGTTGTATTTGATTAATTAACTACTAAAATTTCTGGTTTGGTTTAGTATTACATCACCCTATATTTTGACAAGGTAAGCACTTTTTCTTTTTCTTTTTCCTCCTTTTTTTTCCCCTCTAATGTGAAGATTACACAACTCATAAACGGAATGAAAAGTTCAAACCTTAGATTTCTCAAGTTATCAAGTTATTTATGTTTCAAAGCATAATTCTGTGTTAATCAAAGTTTCAAATTTGACACAAAAGTTAGCAATTTTGAGATCTAATGATAACTTGCCCTCTTGATGGGATTTTTAAATTTAGTCCAAAATTATATCTCAATCAATAAAAGTACATGTAGTTTTGAATGCCTTGATTTAAGTGCATTGAATTCTTGACATTTATCAGAATTTCATCTGTTATAATTATAGTCAAATTATCCACATTTCTCCATATATCCTCATGTTCAAAGAAAAAAAAAAAACCTTGGTCAATAAAAAAAGTTAAATATAAAATTATTTTTTGGTATCAAGATGAAGATTCAAATTCATCACTCATGAAATAATTAATATAGGTTTTATTATTTTTATAAATTAAATTATTAATTCTCTTTTTTTGTTTCTTACCTTTTTAAAAATTATGTTAAATTTTGAGATATATTTGAATCTAAAACTTTTCAAAATGTTAATTGTAATATTTCTAGGTTATTGGATCAAAGCAAATGGCATGATTCATGTTCTCCCCATTGGCATGATTCATTATTCACCACATATTTTTCTTTGTGGGATCTCCTAAAACTCAATTCAAAATCAGAACTTTCAATTTACCATAATTTCAAATTTCCCTCAATTATTTTGTTTCAGAGGGGGGGACACCCAAAAGAAACATAGCACAAGGTTTAAACTTTAAAGAAGTGAAAAGTACTTATGCCACGCAGCCAGCACCTGTTTGTACAGAGGCGTTTACTGCTTTTTGGCTGGGTAAATATTCGGTCATTGAACAGAGAAGGATTAAGGAAAACACAGGTAAACGTACAACGAAGTAAAGACAACCCCATAAAAAATGTTCGTTAGACGGTCGGTTGGGTTATGTATTTTTATATTTTCTCTTAAATATATGTATAAAAATGTATTATATATTCATCAATTAAGTTGTTGGGTCTTCGCCTCTTGGGTCTTCTCCAATTTTCTACGAAAGAACCATTTTTTCTTCCCTCAAATTCCTACCAAAGAGGGAATCTCAAACCCATATGAAAAAGACACATTTCTTCGCAGAGGTGATGTTTTATTGAGATTGTTAGAGAGATAAAAGAGAAGAAATTGAATAATTTCAGCTCTTTCTCTGCATCTGGTGTTGATTTTGGAAGGAAAGGTGGGTTTTTGGATCTGAAAGGTGGCTCATTTGGCTGGATTGACTTGGATCTTGAAATGGGTTTTGCTTTAATTTAGCTTTGGATTGGATTAGAGAGATAGCAAGAAGAGCGAAAAAATGAGTTGGAAGGGTAAAGGGTTTGAGCCAGCTCCAAAGGGTGTTGTGTCAAGGAAATGGACTCTTCTGCTTTGTATTGGGTGCTTCTGTGCCGGGATGCTCTTCTCTGATAGGTAATTTCTCTAATTTGCAGCTTCTTCTCCTCTAATTTTTTTTGTATAGATTTGGCTGTAGCTCAATTGGGGATTGCATGATGTCAGCAACCATGAATTTAAGAAATTTATAGGTTTCTTGATATAGGAGATTGATTTAGAATTGGTCAAGTAATAAACTTCTGCTTTGTCGGTTCGGCAGTTTGCTTCTGATTTCATCAAAAAACTTTCTTCTTCTTTTTTTATTTTCTTATTTTTTATTTGATTACGGCTTATGTGGGCAATCCAATGAATTACTGGTTTGGGATTTTGATGTGCAATTGGTCGGTTTCATGGGTTTTTGTTCATATGATATTAATATTTTTTTTTTTGTTTTCCTTGTTAATATCCCTGGTTGTTTGATGGTACAGGTAGATCTGAATTGTGAACTTCACATTAATGGTTCGAGTTTGAATTTTAGTAATTATTAAGTGGTCCGTGGTGCTTGTATTGGGTTTTTATGTAGGGTGTAATCTGCTCAGATCTATTCTGGCTCTTGCAATCTGCTTTTTTTTTCTGCAGAGTTGATGCATGCTTGCCTACCCTGATTACAGTGTTTAGTACACTTGTGTTGAAGACCCTTCCATAGTTTCTATTGCCCCTCTCTCCCTTTCATCTACTTCTTTGAGTTTCAAGATCTAACGAAAATGATATTTCTGTTAGGCTGCTGATCCTTTTGATATGTCCTTTATTCATGCTCTTACTGGCTTAGGTTGGGTTAAGCCTTTTGCTTTCAGTCATGGCTTCTATAATAGAGTTCTTGGGTGTTGGCTGGTTTCATGGAATTAGAGCCTAGAGATAATTCCAAGCTAGCTTT
The DNA here is from genome assembly GCA_020521535.1 of Rubroshorea leprosula. NCBI lineage: Eukaryota > Viridiplantae > Streptophyta > Magnoliopsida > Malvales > Dipterocarpaceae > Rubroshorea > Rubroshorea leprosula. Next base: position 582,395 of record BPVZ01000130.1, on the reverse strand, counting down.
GTAAACACTTAATAAAATGATAATTTTTCTAATTTTTTATTTTCTTAATGTTTTCATCATGATGGTTGATGTCAATTACTTGAAGAATTGTCAGCTACTCTTTGCTTCCAGAAAGATGTTGTAGTTAGTACCTAATATTTTTTTTTTTTTTATTTTGGCTTGTTGCTCAATAGTAGAGTTCCTCTTTCTCCTATGTCAATGCGATGTTGATTACATATTTTTGTGGCAGAATGTGGGTAGAGCCTGAAGTTCAAGGGATATCACAGGAAGCAGGGATAAGAGATGAAAATCTAAGGCTAATTACAGAGGGTTGTGATCCTTTAAGAGTAAGTACTAATCCAAATCTATCAAAATTTAGCTGCCATTGAGCTAGTTTGTCAAACTTATTCTCATGCCTGTATCTTTGTTTTTGACAGAAGGCTGTGAAGCGCGAATCGAAGGACATTATAGGGGAAGTTTCAAAGACTCATCATGCCATACAGTAAGAATTTATTTGTATACATTTGATTCTCAGTTTCACCAAGTTAGAGGAAAGTTCATCTTTTGTCTAAATCTGCAATGCAGAACACTGGATAAGACAATTTCAAATTTGGAGATGGAGTTAGCTGCTGCAAGGGCAGCACACGAATCCATAATTAATGGATCTCCCGTTTCAGATGACATAAAAATCCCTGAATCAACCCAGAAAAGAAAATATTTGATGGTAGTAGGAATTAACACTGCTTTTAGTAGCCGCAAGCGAAGAGATTCAGTTCGTGCTACTTGGATGCCTCAAGGTTTGTGGATTTTTCACTGATTTCCTTGCAATTTGATGTGATAAACTTATTGACTATGACTTTTTTTTTCTTTTTTAATTGGAACCAGGTGAAAAAAGAAAGAAGCTTGAGGAAGAGAAGGGCATCATAATGCGCTTTGTAATTGGTCACAGGTGGGTACTTAATGTGAATTTAATGCTGATTTTCCATTAAGTTGACTTCTATTTTCCTTTCCATTATGAAGTCAAGGAATATCTTGATATATAGAAAGGACCTAATTATCAAACTTTTCAATGCAGTGCCACCTCGGGGGGCATCCTTGATAAGGCTATTGAAGCAGAGGACAGAAAGCATGGTGACTTTCTCAGGCTGGTAAAGCACCTTGATTTTGTTTATTAGATTTTTTTTTTATTTTTTTATTTTATCCAACCTAAGCATACATGGAAAAGTTTCTGAAACACCATCTTTATGTTGAATATCTAGGTGACATGCCTAATGTATGCTTTCTTGTTTCTTTAACCTCCATTGGAGCAGGAGCATGTTGAGGGTTACCTTGAATTGTCAGCCAAGACAAAGATATACTTTGCCACTGCTGTTGCTTTGTGGGATGCAGATTTCTATGTCAAAGTTGATGATGATGTGCATGTAAATATAGGTAAAGAAGAATCTATTTATTAATTTTCTTTTCCACCATCGCATGCATGGTTCGAATGAAATATTTTCTCCCCTTCCCCTTTTCCTTTGCACACTTTAGGACATTATACTCTAGGGAATGGATCTTTAGAGTAAATTTTATCTACATAGCAGCCAGACTACTCATGTTTCACTTAGAGCTAAAAATTTTGCAATGACAACTTAAGTGGAATGTAATGCTTATTTGTAATGTGGCTAAATAATGTTTCCTTGATTTAGTACAACTTTGCCAAACACCCTCTAAACATGAAGTCTACTTTTGCAGCAACACTTGGAGCAACTTTGGCTAGACATCGGGCCAAGCCTAGGCTCTATATTGGTTGTATGAAATCTGGTCCAGTTCTTGCTCAAAAGTAAGCTACGAAATGCTCAATGTTTTCTTTTTTATTATTTTAGAGTTTTCCCTGCGTGTTTTGTGTTATTCATTTGGCTATTTTTCCCTTTTTGGCTGTTGATGAACAGAGGAGTGAGATACCATGAACCTGAGTATTGGAAATTTGGTGAGGAGGGAAACAAGTATTTCCGTCATGCTACAGGACAGTTATATGCTATATCTAAAGATTTGGCTTCTTACATATCAATTAACCAGTGAGTTCCCATGCCTCATGGGGCCAACCATTCAACTCATTTATTAATTATCCGCTGCTTATAAGTTATCACATCTGAGATTTATGTTTTTATTTTTATTTTTTTTCTCAGGCATGTGTTGCACAAGTATGCCAATGAAGACGTTTCACTGGGATCATGGTTTATTGGATTGGATGCAGAGCATATAGATGATCGCAGACTCTGCTGTGGTACTGCGGGTAATGTCATGAACTAAGACACAATAGAAATTAGAAAAATGAATGGCTGTTGATTCTAGAAGTACGTGATATGGTCCATAAAGAATGCTGATTAAACTTTTGATGTTTAACATCTACTACAGATTGTGAGTGGAAGGCTCAGGCAGGCAATGTCTGTGTTGCCTCATTTGATTGGACCTGCAGTGGGATCTGCAAATCAGTTGAGAGGATGAAGGATGTTCACCGGAGGTGTGGAGAAGGTGAAAAGTCGCTATGGAGTGCAGCTTTCTGAAAAACCCTACTTCTTCCAAACTCAGGAAGAAGCATATTGATTTCTGGAGCTGTCCAAGGGACGTTTGTATACGGAAAATGTATGTAATGTCATAGAAACAGGAGGGAGGAAAGGGTCCATGCTGCTTTAGTTTCTTCTCCATTTTGTAGGAGGAAGAGACCCCCCAATAGCAGTAATGAGAGAGAGGAAAGTGTTTGTAATTAGTCATTCTTTAATTGATTCCTGTGAGGTATTTTGTATGTCAACTCCATAATTAAGTACCAATATTTATGCTAATATTTTCTTCAAACAAAAGTAATCGAATTAAGACTCAGAACCTAAGTACGTTGGCTTTGGTTCGGATAGCATTGGACTTCTGATTCAGCAAAACAACTAAACAATAATAAAACAAATTACATGTTCTACCATAGCTCATGTATCATATATTTTGTTTTCTGGGCCTTCGAGTGCCTTTTCAGTTAATATTTAAACATATTAATTGATAAAAAAAATTGTTTAATATAAATTATATCATACTATATGATATAAATATTTAATGAGAGATGAGTCACTGGTCTTTTTTATTTAATAATTTTTATTTGATAATTTAATATAATCTAAATTAAAGAATGGTTCATTCTGATTCAATGACATCAGACTTTGAATTATGATTATTCACTTCCTATGTGAGTTACACATTCGAATTTCACGAAATTTTTTTTATTTTATTTTTTAATTAAACTGTAAATAATTGTAATATATTAAAAAAAATTTAAATTAAAAAAAAAAAGAGAAAGGAAAGAAAAAAAATAAAATAAAATTGACTGAACCGGCGGCATATACTGTATGCCCCCAGTTCCCAACCAGAAAACAGACAAAAATTGGTCCAACACGTGTAGTTGTTATGATGGTAGGAAAAATTACGTGGTCATTACCATTTGCCTGCCAAATTTGATCTTTTCTGGGTATCTACCCCCAGCATACGTCTCTCCATGCAATACACGGTTTTCTAGAGCGGGGAAATTTCCATGGCTCTGTTCTCAAACTTCTCCGGCTGTATTTCAGAGTCTTTTGGATCGAAAAAACGTGTTTGCCAAGGAGATGTTTGTGTTCTCAGACAGCCGATGAAAGCTGGGGGGAAGACATTGATGAAGAAGTGGAGGCAGAGGGTTTGAATTTCTTTGGCTTGTGTTTCTTTGAGAAGGTTTCATGCCTTCAAATGCCTTGCAATTAAACATCATGGATGATGGCTTATGCTCATTTCAGTTTTTTGTATCCCTTGTCAATTTGATTCAACGGGGAGATGTAGATGTTTCCGCATGTTGATCGTTGTTTCTGATTTGATGTTTCCAGTTGCCAAATCATGCAGGAAAGAATGTAAACTTCTTCATTGTATCATCTAAATCATAAAATGGTCTTTCTCACAGGCCTTTAATTTAACTATTTAATTAAAGGCCACTTCATGATTTTCATCAGAGGATGACTCTGCTCCTCATGTATACAAAAGTACTACCAATTATTATTGAATTGACGGAAGAAGGGGAAAGGTATCAATACAATTACAGCAGAGGCATCAAAGTCATCTAAAATCTAACCAACTAATTTCTCATCCACTCCTATGTCTAATGTACACTGCATCAACTAGGTCTTCACGTCATTATCCAACCAAGGACCTAATCAATGGATAAAAATTGAAAAACCATTTGTCTGCCCGACTCTTTTTTGAAGATTATAGCTTTGCTCAGATTAATAGATACATGTGTCAGTGATCCTTGTTGGGAAAAAGAAAGATAAGTACCTCATTTCAAAATTATTATCTTCCCCCAAGTCACCTGGATCACCTCTCCTGTGACCGCAAAATATACTCGCAGTGTAGGTATAACCACAGTGAGGACTAAATCTGGCTTAAACTGCCACATTGAGTTCGATTGGCATGCCATCCATCAAGTGTGGCATGGAGTGTGGCATGGAGTGAAATGGCATCCTCACATTTCATGTGCGTGAGTAAAGGCAACCAAAAATTTCACATCCCTGAGACATGAACTAAGGTTACCTTGGGGATGTTTGCAGTTTGTGAAATTTTCTTGGAAGTCCAATTCATACTCAAAGCTGCAAAGCCAGATCAGGTTGCTGGGAGTCCACGAGAACACCTGAAGACTGTTTTGCTGGAGACCCTGGAGATTGAAAATGAATATTCAAGTCAGGAGGAAGTGATTCCTGCTTCTGCCTTGCCTGAGTTTGTGGACTAAGACCTCTCCAAGGGGACTGGACGTGAGACCTAGGCAAGTCACTGGTTACCATTTGTGGAAAAACAATTGGTCGGTTTTGGTACTGAGCTTCTACAAGATGAACAGGTTGTGGTGCAAAAGCCTGTAGGGGAAAACCATTCTTTGGAGACTGAGACGGGGATTGGAAATGTGTCAATGTGGATATAGGAAACTCGCCTCTAACTCTCTGAATATGTGGGTGAACAGCTGGATTATACAATGACTCTACAGATATTTGGCCCTTGGGACTGCTGGCATTTTCAGTGACTTGCTTAAATCCTCCAGCACCTACAGACATCCATGCACGAGCAGCTGCTGCAGCAGCACTGCTTGAATCATCTGATCTTGTAAATGGAACTGATGGCATAGCTGGTGGAGTGTCAGCTCTGGGTTGATTTGACGAATTCTGCTGCTTTTGAGCCCTTTCAGTTAACATCCTCAGGCTCTGAATTGGATCACTAAGACCCTGCTCCTGTCCCTGGGGAAAGTAATTTGCTGCTCTGGCAAGTTGGTTGGTAATTTTTCCATTAGGCAAACTGCCATTACCAACTCCATTATTTTCCACTGGCTTTGAAGGTATAGATTGGCCAGTACCCATATTTCTTGTTACCATCTCTCTTGAACTGGAAACCATTTCTGGTTTATTTGAACCCTGCTTCTTGGCAATAAGATTTGCATTAGCTTGATTGGCAGGGGGTGGCAAATTCAACTCCACTTGCTTTGAAACCTTATTTTCAGTCTCAGCATGCATTCTAGGGGAAAAATTTTTCTGTTGATAAATAGCATTAACAGGGTTACTGGGCTTTGATACACCAGAAGCAGATAATGATGATTTTCCTTCAGAGGGTGACCCACTAGCCACACAAAATGAAGATGAATTCCCTACAGAAACCAGCTCACTAACAAGATGCTCCTTTGCTGGAACAGGCCTCTTATGGCTTAATTTTTCTTTTAGCATATCAGCAGAATGCTGCAACTTTGTAAACATTGCAGATCCTTTCTTGGAACGATTCTCAAGCATTAATACCGGTATGGGAAGTGGCTCATACTCTCCAACCCATCCACGGCCAAATTTACAGCCTGCAGGCACTGCTTGCTCAATTGTCCTGGAGGCAACTTTCCATGCAATAGGACCAAGAGTTGCAGCAAAACGAGCCAGACTCCTAGCATAAGAATATTCTACTTGAAGCCCAACCTGATTCAGAGGAAAAAAAATTAAACAATATGATTTCAGAGGCCATACGATCAAAAGAAGACAGAACTGTTCCTATTTTTATCCTTTTCACATACTGGAATCAGCTGCTTGATTTCACCCTCAAAAGTTGTAAATACTGAGTCTGATCTGACTACAGGTTGATTGGATATGTTGTATGTTGCTCGACGGTTATCATCAAGTACAAGAGATTTCCTCCCAAATTTAGGTAAGAAACCCTTTCCTAAAACAAAGAAGGAAAATCAGAAAGAAACACAAAGTTGCATCATATATGGATCATAGGAAATTTTAGAAATGGAGATAAGTCCAAACACCACTTCAAGTGAAAAACTTCAAATAATCTAGAAAGATCTTAGGACCAAGAAGAACTAAAGTTATATCAAGGAGAACATGAACGTTTCTGTGCTCCAACCCCACATAATCTAGAGTAACTTGTTTAAACATCTAATATCATACCTGCTGATAGTTCTTCAGCCTTCTCTAAATTATTATCAACCAGGGAAGAGTGACCCTCTATAAGCATATCCATAGCACTAGGCTTGTCAAAACCATTAGGTTGGTTGATAATGGATGCATTCTGCATATCTCCAGCAGTGGCAAGAGTGGCTCCTGAAGAGAAATCAGAAGCAACAGGTTCCTGTGTGGTCCTGCCCAAAGGCTTCTTTATTTGCTTCTTCACCAGGAAGTTTGGTTTTGTTTTCTGTTCTGATTTGCTCTCCTTCTCAGAGTGTTCTACATTAATCCTTAACTTCAGAAATTTTTTTGTTGCTAGCTCTTGAATTGCACGTGCCTTCACACAATTATTGGCATGGTTAAATAAAGGAACCAAAAATAATAAGAAAGAGTATATGAATTGGAGAACACAGAACTAAATACCTGCTTGTAATATACAGTATCAGATGCATTGTATTGCATTGCATTTGAGCATATTAGGAAGACGTCACTCTGCATCAAGAAAAACAAATTTTACAAGCCAGTACATGCAAAACCATCATCTCCTTGGACAATTTTTTTTACCAGAAGGATTCTAGTTTAAAAAATTTGAAATTGCTCAGAAGCAAATGCCTAAAGCATAACTGAAGAGAGCTCACTGTAAATAAATTATGTTAAGGTCTATCTATCAACTACGAAAGGAATAATTGCACCATCTGCATAAATGAGCTCAATGGAAGATTCGCAATTTAGCCTTCATTAGAAGCTAACAATTCAGACTCTGGCAAAGACTAATTACTTGTTCTTGACACCAAAGGCTGTGGCAGCATTCCAGGATGAAACCAGCACTCCAATTATGGAATCAGCAACTTGAATGATATAATTCAGATTGTCCAAAAGAAAAACCTCACATTTCAAAGTTGAATGTAAACTACCTGAACCAAATGGCATGAATACACACCTCAAATTGTTCCAAGGTAGAATAGGACCCGTTCCCCAGCTTCTTCCTCACTGTGGCAAAGTCCATGGGATGCTCAATCACGTCATGATAGTCAGGAAGCTACAAAATCCATTATACAAAATAAGAGAGCTGGGACCAAACTCCATCAAATTCTCAACTAAGAACATGCTGAAACTTCAGGATTAAATTCCACATACAACATACCTCCTCAGGATCAACAGGCTCTGCATATACCCCATACGTGTCTTTCCTGCCACAGACATTCCCAAAAACAGAACAACAAATAAGAAACAGTGGAGGAGGCGAGAAAGAGAGAAGTAGGGAGAAACCCGTGACTCACTTTTGAAGTTTGTCAAGAATCAACTCCAGTGTCCTCTTATCCGGCAAAGGAACAACCCCAATTGGAGGATCCGATGGTGTTCCTGATTAGGCCAGAAAATTGAAACAAACCCATCAAATTCCAGATTCTACCGAACAATCAAAACTCAATCAATCAGAAAACAAACCTGGAACCAACTCATTCCCTTTTAATTCTCCCTCCCTCCCTCCTCCCTGTCAAAACATTAGAAAAATCCCACCTTTAGTCTCTGGAGCTCAAAACATTAAAACCCAACTCCAGACATCCAACGCAACTGAGAATAGACAAGAGATGAGGTTTTGGATAGTGACAGGCGACAGAGACAGCTAAAGCAGACATTATAGAGAGAATGTGTTTAAAAGACACAAAATTTATATATATAGAGAGAGAAAGACTTGAGTAAGAGAGAGAAAGGTGGGAGCGTGATCAGATTCTGTTGATGTTAGTTTATGACAGTTGACCCGACCGTTATTTTCTCACAAAATCTTCCCCCCACGCAACACAAAAAAACTGAAAACCCACACAACAAACAAAGACCTAGAGAGAGAAAGAGAAACTGTTCTAGAACCCAAGAACATTTTTTTTTTTTTCCAAATTCCCACTAACTGTGCGTAGCTGTACTCTGCAACTCAGTGCATACCTCCGCAACACAATCATCGTCATCTTCGTCATCATCAACATCTCCACCCTCATCACCACCGTTGATTCTCTTCTTTTTAACCTTCTTCGTATTGGACTCTTCTTCTTCATCATCCTCTTCTCCCTCGTCTTTAATCGCGGGCCTAGTACAGTCGCCACCTCTACCTTGGCTCAGCGACATAGCCTCTGTGGCTGTGGCATCACGGCCCTGGTCGAGCTTGACTACAAGCTTGAGCTTTTTCTCTCTTCTCCTCTCTTCTTCTTCTTCATCCTCCTCGAAACCCTCGTCTAGATAATCATCGTAGTCGATGTTGTACCGCACATTCCGGCGACGGAGACTCCGCCGCGGCTCGGACTCTGGTGCAGCCGCCGGGGAGCTGACTCGCCTTGCCAGATCCGCCTTCGATGGCCTCCCTTTCTTCTTCCTCTTCACGATCTGCTCCATCTCTCTCCAAAACTCTGTGCTTTTCACTTGCTCTTTCTAAAAATCTCTGATTTCTGTCCCTCTGTCTTTTTATTTTTTTACTCTCTCTCTCTCTAATCTCTCTCTCTGCTTTCAATTTTTTTCTTTTTTTTTTCATGGAAGCTTGGCATTTTCGAAAGGTCGAGCCTTGACCCGAAGCTAAGGTTCGGGTGTGAAAATGATTGGATTTTTTTTGTTTTTTCACTTTTTTGGCGCCTTGGTCCTGTGAGAGTGTGTGAAAATTAAAAACAGTGTTGTTGAGTTGGAGCGACGGCGTTACGGGCTGCCCGCTGCCCGCTGCCCGCTGCCCTGTCAGGGTTCTGTGGGTTGCCTTAGGTAAGTATTGTTTAATATATAGAGAAATTACGTGGGGGGTTTGGCGTGTGTATCACACTTCTCTTTTCTGGGCATGGAACTATGATTAAGAAAATAAGATTAAGGGTAATGGCATAGATTTTATTTTATAGAATTTTCTTATGATTAAAAAGATAAATACATGTAATATTATAAATTTAAATTAAATGAAGAAGTTAATTCTTAAATGTTATATAAAATTATATGCCATGTATTATATAAATAAATTGCTTCCAAATTATTTTTTAAAATTAAATCCCAAACAAAGTAGATTTATGTAAATTATTATCCTTTTACAATTTGGTAATAATAATAATAATAATAATTTTTTAGTACTTCTTTTTTTTGGTTGGCTATTTTTTAGTATTTCTAGTGGTATTAACTTTTATTATTATTACCTAAGGTTTTGTTTAATAATATTTTTTAATACTTTAATTCTTAGTTTTTATGTTTTTTTTTATTTTAAAAATATATAAAATGTTAATTAAAATAAATATTAAATATATCTTAGATATTTTTGAAATTTTAAAAGACAAAAAATCTATAACTGCA
>BPVZ01000130.1:447548-465258 GCA_020521535.1 Rubroshorea leprosula | reverse complement strand
TTGCATTAAGATTTTAAACCCAAAATTTACCTTGGGGGAGATTTTGCAATCAAATAAAAGAAAAATAGGGGAAAAAAATGTTGGACAACAATATGAGGTGAAAAAAATAAAAAGGGATTTGGATAAAACAAGAATTCTCTTTATTTGTTTCAAAATTTGGACATTCTAATACAAAGTCATCCATTATATTGCTAAAGACAATGGTGTTTTCAACAGAATATTCCAGGAATTGATCCTCATCGAACATTGTACTTTCAATCTCTTCTTCATGAGAATCCAAGAAAAATGCAGTTTGAATTGATGGTTCATCTTCTACCATGAGATTTTCCTCATCAGAACCACAAAATTCCCTGTTTTCTTCAACGCCATTGCTTCTAACTGTGATCCAGTCCTCGCCCCAAGTCCAATCCGGCAGCGAAGAACTCCCGGTCATGTCCTTGATTCTCTCCGCTAGAGAGTTCGAAGAAGAATCATATGTATTGATCAGGTTCCTGGGACTTTCCAAAACCTCCATTGAATTCCAGAAGCATTGATCCAATACAGAATTTGGAGAAATTGTTTCTTCCCCTGAATTCGGCTCTGTATCCTCCAAAAATGGATGCTTGAGTAATTCTTTAGCTGTCCATCGGTCCTTTGCATCTCTCTTCAGGCATTTCCCCAAGAAATCTTTACCTTTCTTGGAAAACCAGATTGGAATCTCCGGTGTGTCACCGGAAAATCCGATCTTGTAAAGTGCTGGCACAGGATCATTCAGCTCCGGCCACGGTAAATTTCCAGTACCCATCTCTATGATCGTGCACCCAAGAGCCCATATGTCCGCCGCAAACCCCTGTTCCTCTCCCCGTGCCACCTCCGGTGCCATGAACGCCGGTGTGCCGGAAAACCCTGATGTTGCAACATCTCCCACCAATTTAGCACAGCCCAGGTCGGCGATTTTGGCACCGGATTTACCCAACAGTATATTTTTGCTCTTGATGTCACAATGTGCCAAGCCATTGATATGAAGGTATTCCAAACCTTGTACAATCTGTTGAGTGTACAATCTGATCGTCTCCTCCTCCAGCCTGCCTCCACGCTGCCGAATTTCATCAGAAAGTGTGCCGTCGGGAACATACTCCATGCAAAGATTGTACATAGACTTATTATCCTCATTGGTAATACCACAACCCATGTACTTGACTAGGTGGGGTGAGCTCAAATTGGACAAGAAATGTTGCTCTCTTTGCAAGAACATGGACCGGGACAGCTCGGTGGACTTGATGGCTAGAAGCTCACCGGAGGGGACAGAAGTGGCTAAAGAGACGGTGGCCGTGGCGCCGCGGCCAATGGTTGGTCCTCTAATCCACTCCATTAATTTGGGGAAGAAATAGAAAAAAGGGGAGAAATTTGAAGGGAAATTTTGCGTTGCTTTGATCCAATGCAATGGGGATATGTATATTTATATGGGGTGACTTTTGTACCTTGGGTTTTGGTAACTTAATACAATGCATAACTTGTAAAGTTACAACTAACAAGATTCTTTATTACCCTGTCCTGTTCTCTAATCTTTTTTATCCTGTAAGAAGGCCAAATGTGAAATGGAGAATGTGTATGGCCAGCTCTGACCGTCATTGGACGGCGTTGGCTTTGGATTCCAACATGGCCATTCACACGACGATACGTGAGCGCGTGCCTTAATCACGCAATTAATGGTGGAATATCCCTTTGTTTAAGGAAGTGACTTTGCGGCAACCAAAGTTTTGATGTTGTGAACCGCTTTGCAATGCCATTGTTTAGCTTGGTATCCAAGCTGTCATTATGCTTCCACCTCGTATGAATGCATAATGCCAAAAGTTGACTGCCATCTTAGTCTTTATATGGTCATGTGGGACGAACGCATTGTTAATTCAATGACAAACTACTTATTTACTAACATTTGAATCCTAAATTATATAAATTAACAAAAATTATGATATCATATCAATAATAGTTTAACTTTAAAATTTAATCAAACAAATAAAAATAAAATAAGTACTTTGTATATATTAATAATTAAAAAATAATAAAAAGTCTTGACTGTCTCCTTATTTAATGAGTTTTATTTTATTGTTTAAATTACAAAATAAAATTCTCTAATAACTATTATCTAAAAAATGATGGATATGACTTATGAACGCATATTAAAGAATAATATACTAGTTTGGTTTTATGTTGGCTATGGTAATCATGAGAGCATGCATGAGTATCTCCGTGTTAGTTAAGTAACTTATAGAGACTGTTAACTATATTGGGGAAATGGAAGCTGAAAATTATGTGAAAGAGACTGCGTTCATAGTATTTGACTTAAAGCTTCCGAAATCCAACGCAACATCTGAAGAAAAGGGGTAAGGACCACCTAAAAAGCCGATGAGACTAAAATTTGGAAGCTAATTTGGCATGTGAAGAACAGCCAAAACTTTGGATATAATCAATCTGTTTTTATTTCCAATAAAGTTGCATAATTGGTTCTTTTGATTGGAGGAAACCAAAGCAAAAGTAAGGATCAAAGGGGTGGAAAGTTGGGGTTTTTGAGTCACAAATAGAGGGGGTGAAGGATTGAAGATTCCTGACGAGTGGAATTGAGTGAGCTTGAAGCAAATTCTAAACCGTATGAAAGCTGCCTTTCCTTGCCGTCCTACATTAGATTACCCAATATTGTTCCATGATGGACACTTTTTTAGTGTTTTCTGGTTCTGCCCTTTTCAGCTTGTGTCGGGGTGCGGTGGCCTTATCCTTTGCTCTGTTTCTGGGGCTGTGTAGTGTGTACCCTTTACAGCAATATACCCACCAAGGAAACTTGAGCTTTGGAGTTTTAACATTTTACCTTTGATCTGAAATCAGGTTATGGAAATTGATTTCTATCTCTAATCTTTACTTCAAAATCAAGATTCCTTTAGATGAACACATACTAAGGCTTAGCCTTAATTAACGGATCAAATGCTGCTGCCCATACTTTGTACTTAGATAGCTGCTTTTGTTTGCGTTTCCAACCAAGAACTCACTACTGTTCTTATTGCATATACATGTAAAACACACCTGCCTCAATCTGTATCAGGACAATCTTATGATTGGTGATGATTAACATATTCATGTCCATGTGATTAACGTCTTTCAATATGATTAGATTCCCCTTTCTACCTATTAATGAGCAAATCAGCATTGTTTATTTGCCAAGAGAAATCTGTTTCGTTTTTCTTTTACTACTGATGTTCATGCATCAAATCTTGCTGGATTTAACTTTAGCAAGACTTAGAATGAACCACTACCCAAACAGAAACATGCTATAGATCCAACATAAAAGCAAAACAATTCAGCAATCTTGGTACAATGCATGTAGTGTAATCATGAGAAGCCAAATCTATTATGATAATAGCAGAATCCAGCCTCTGATTTTTATATTTACTTTAGACAAACATACGGCAGGTACCAATCTGGAGAGTTTTGATGTGCTAGCACAATCATTAATGTGATCACAAACCATACGCTCACCTGGTGCAGGTATTTACATGTAATCCGCACCTGAGGCTTGATCACAAAACCTAATAGGTAATAATTAAGGTGTTAGAGCAAAAGAGAACTGTGTTATGCAGCTTCAGCAAATCCAACCCTCATGTTCCCATAGTCAAATACAGTATGGAATTGACCCATGAAGACATCCCCCAAGATCCTGCAATGCAATAAATATTAGTAAGATTAAGACAATCTCCAAGGATATTTGCAAGGATTTGGATTAGGCATTGTGAATCTATAAATTGAAGGTTAAAAAATACCAGAGAGGTCCACGGGGAGGTGGCACATCCAGCGCCATAAATCCACTAATGCATTGAGCAATATCTCCCTCACCCACTTTGAGGACATACTGATTCCCATCACCAGGGAGAAGAAAGAAAAAGATGAGTGAAAATAAAAACTAAAATCCTCATTCCATCCAAGTCAACATCAGAGATATTAACCACATTTATCCAAATTTCACTGAGAATATCATTGCCATCCATGTATGATCTAACACACAGTTGGGGAGATGGATAAGAACCCAAAAACAACAACTATTTTACTGATGTTCTGTATATTGCATATTTTATGCATTCATATATTTCTGGCAAATGATAACCTTAAGTGCCACCATTTTTCTTCTCGTTTTCTATATTATTAGAGACATGAATTCGGTGCTTCTAACTACAACATTAATCAATTAGAAGACACCAGGAAATTTAAACGTCACCTAAAATTCTCCACTATCATTATGCTATGAGGAATGCTAAGGACACTGTGTCTAACACTCTCCTCTGGATACTCTCCATGTGATTGGGACACGTGGCACAAATTTGATGTGATTGGTCATAATTTCAAAATTTAAAAACATCAACTTTAATTTCAATCACTAATCACCAATCACATTAAATTTATGTGCCACATGGCCCAATCACATGGAGAGTGTTTAAAAGTGAGTCTCCCTAGCACTCCTCTTATGCTATTTCTCTACTTTCCCTAGCTTTCCTTTTGTTTCACCATTAGTTGCAAGAGGAGAAATGAAATAAAGCAAATGGAATACCCATAGATAATTAGGAATGAATAACAATGCATGGTCCCAAGAGAACAGCAAGCAATTGTTAAAAACTGAATTACTTTCTACGGAAATGATAAGAATATTAGGAATCAACTTGTTCTAAAGACAGCTAGTTCTCCCTTTCCTTTAGTTAATTTCCCCATTTTCTCCAGTTCAAGCTTTTGTAATTGCATGAGAAGGACAAAACACTAAAAGAAAATCCAAAGTAGTGCATAATACCTGCTCGGGACTGAGGTCAAATATCTTTCCCCCAATTGTAAAAGACACCTTAGGCATAGATGATAGACTGTGACAATCAACTACAGATTCTCCCATTGGACTGGGCAACCGATCACAAAGCTACAATTGCAAATTAGGGAATGAGCAAGCACAAAGTCTAAGAAGTAAAAGTATACTGATAGGTAAGAGAATAGATTTTATTTCACCTCATTGATGTAGTTAAGTATACGATCCTGTGTCTGGTTCTGCCTAAGCTGGTTCTGCATCCATACAACTGCCATCTCACAAGTAGAACACATTGTATCACGCAAACCACCAGATGCTTTCTGATTCTTCTCATCCACCACACTTGCAATGCCCATACTGAAGATCACATTTTCAAAATTAAGGGGTTGAATAAATAAACATATTCAGAAAGATATAGAACTTTCTTGGTTAAACTATTCATTTGAATCACAAGAGAAATATGTATGCAGTACCTCCAGATATGCAGCAGCCAGAAAAGGAATAAAAAAGAAGAAAGAAACAGGAAGATTGAGTCTAACCTTACACCTTGGCTCCCATCAAATGTGCACAAACCAATTTGTGAGCAAATTTTTTTAGGTTGGTCCTGCCATACATATGATAAAACAGATGAATTACAAGCTTCAACATTCAATTTAACATCTTCAATACCTTGAAGCAACCCATAAAAAAATCATGTACCTTTGCCAAAAGCATCTCAATAATGGTTTCCCCATATTGGGAAACTACAAGCTTGCATTCTTGACTTACGAGACCAGTGGCTCCAATAGCATGGTTGACTTCAGCAATAATAGCCTGAAAATGAAATATAAAATGTTCACCAGGCATAACCAACTTGTTTGTTATCGAATATAGCTAATGCTTCAAACAGGACCAACACCAAATCTATGACTATTAAGCAAAGATTTATAATCTCCCACATGAATTATTGGCTTATCTTTTTGGGCTAAGGTATTAAATACATAATAGGAACCAGGTTAGTTGTTGCTCTATATTTCGCCCATCAATTTTTTGTTGATTGAATGCAGCACCCCCTTGCTTTATGATTTCAATAGTTAACAACTACAAGCTTAAACAGAAAACATACGCACCGTAGGACCAGCCAACAAAGAGGTTCCAGAATCAGCAATTGCAGTACAGCCACTGGCACAAAATCCTGAAACAAATATACCAAGGTATGGGAACAGTAAAATGCTAAGATAATAGCATTTCATATCACTAGGAAGAGAGCAACAAACAGAAGATTTTCTTACCAGTTGTTTGTCCATCAACCAAGACATCACCCATATCAAACTGAAAGTAAAAGGCCATGGTAGAAAATAATATTCAATAAGTAAGAAAGACCGAATAGCATGCACAACAGCGTGAAGGTTTAGAATCCTGACCTGCCAGTATCCTTTCTGTGTCACAGGAACATATGCATGCTCACCCTTATAATGATTTGGATCAACACCACCAAAAACAAGTTCACCCCCTTGTTCTTCATTGGGGTCACGATTGAACCAAAATGAGAAAACAGGCTCCTTTACAAGACCTTGTTCAACCATATTGTACCTATTGAGTCATTGACATTTAGAATAAGAAATCTACACAATGTCTCAACATCCTTAAACTATAAGACGTCCTTAAGTTATTAACATGTAATTACAGTAAAAATGATACTGCATGGTACATACCACACAGGGACAGCATTCCCAACAGAAATCTCTTGAAACCCAAGTCCAAGTATTCCATCAAACTTAGCAGCTATAAATGTGACACTGGGCTCCCTGGTTGCCTCAATAAATTCCTGAAAATTGGAAACAAGAAAAACTAACACTCTCAGAAATACGGGCCACAAATAACAGGCAAGAACTGTATTAAATTGAATAAAAAAATATAACTATGGTCCATTGGCACCTGGTCTTTAACCACAAGATCACCAACTTGTACATTGTCTTGGCTAAAGAAACCAGAAATAGCTCCAGTCCCATATTGGATTTCAGCTGGCTTACCTGCACATGGATAAATCAAAATATCCTTCTGTCATCTTGATGAAAGTTTCTCCAGTTATGGAGACAAAGCTATTCTATTCAAATGTGCACATGCATGCTTAATCCTCAGAAGTTTAGGAAACTGATGTAATGTTTACAATTAGACAATAACATAGCAATAGGATGGTCAAGGGAACAGAACATATAATGCCTAAATCCTACCAATGCATGTTATTTTAATCACATATGTCAAGCAATCCAAAATAATAGCCAGGGCATTTGGGCCAAAAACCAATGACAGCAATGATGCAAACATGCTACATGAAACAAATGTTAAAGAGTCACAAGCATGAAAATCAAAAGACACAAATTTCATGAATTCTGAAATGAACAAGCAGCAGGAACCAACCATTCTTCGTGTAGGTACTTGAATGGGTTGACTTATACTTTGAATGGAAATAACAAGCTATCTGCAAAGGAATGAGAGCAATATATAAGAGGTATTCAAATTGTAAGTACTTCCTCAGCTTTCCCAATAACAAGTTAAGGCAAAGAAACTCACCGAGAAATAACACTTCGCTGATGGCACCCACAGATTAGAACTGCCAGTGTCGAAAATCACAGTGAAAGTTTGTGCAGGTGTGCCGATACCTATTTCACCAAAGTACTGAGCATCCATGTAGTTCTTTAAAGCTACAATATCAATATCCTCAGAACCATCCAAGCTCCCCTGAAGATGGTACTTCCTAATAGAAGCTTGCAATGCCTCTTCTCCTTTAGAATCAAGTCGAGCAGCTAGCCGGTTGTTTGGATCCAGCTTCCTCTTTTTAAGTCCAATTTTGACCAATCCACCATTAGGTGTGGAAAGGGTATCAGGTAAGAGAATGGAGCAAAGGAAGAAAACAATACTAACAGTCCTTAAAACCGCCCCCATGTCGAAAACTGCAAGATTTAAGATAATATAATCTACAATTAGATTAAATATAATCAGAACCAGAGTATACTACTAAAATAATGATTCTATAGGCCATTTCTATGCAGGAAAAGATTGAAACCAGTAATATTGTGTAAATAGAAGCTATATCCATATCAAAGCACACAACTTTACGATGGATTTATGTCAAACCTGTTTTATTTCACACAGAAATTTTCTCAGAAACACTTTCGATTGCAGAGAGTGTGACAGACCCAATTAGATTAAAAAAATTTATTAAAAAAAATCCTAATTACGTCAAAACAGTTACTTTACACATAATCAAGGGAAAGTGTTAGTTTTTCAGGTCTCAAACACTAAAACTACGTCAGTTTCTCAGCAACCAAACATAGTCACCAAAGAGCATAGGATTAATCCGCAAAAAATAAATGAAAAATTAAACAAAAATGATAAAAGAAGTTCCGAAGATCATCGCTAATTACAGATAAGATTATAATGGAAAGCAAATCAATTTTTTAAAAAAGTACTAAAAGCACTTACAGTTCGCTGGTTATCGACGCACAGAGTGGATGAGGAGAGAAAAAGGTTGAGGTATACGTCAGAAGAAACAAGAAATCTATTTTTTATAGGCTACAATTAGATCTTTTTTCTTAAAGGACAAAAAGTCCAAATAAGCCTACAAACTTTTTTTTTTAATCAAATAAGGCTACAAACTTCTTCTTTCTTAGCAAACCAGTCATTCATCTAATCATCTTTGTCTTCTTGAAGAAATAATCTCAAATCTTAGTGTATGACCACAAGATAACAAAAGGAACATGATCACAACAGACATGTGACTCTTAATGTGTCATTTGCTTGATAATAATAATGCTTTATTAGTTAAAAAATCTTGATAACTTACTTTTAAGAATAAAATTTTAAATTCAAGGAACAATATGACCATATGGAAAATTTTTAATGTTTTTCATAATTTAATATGATTAAACTCTTTTTCACCAAATCAAGAATAAAATCGAATTTGATTGTTATGGGAATAAATCTCAATTTGAAGAGAATATTATGTTAAAATCTCTTTTTAACCCCTTTATTTTAACAAAAAGTCTCTTTTTAGTTTTTTTTACTAAAAAAAACCTATTTTTAATTCCTAAAATTTAAAATTTAGCTCCTTTTTAGTCATTTCATTATCTTTTTACATAAATACACATTTGATAATGGAAATTCCAAAGCTAGGAGCTAAAAATGGGGTTTTTAAGTAAATTGACCAAAAAGGGACTTTTTTAAAGTAAAGGGACAAAAAAAAAAGCTTTTTTAATTTCCTTTTATTATTTTACTTTAAAATTTCTGTCATCTAATATGTTACAATAGAAAAAGTAATGAATAGACTAAAAAGAGGTTGGACCTTAAACTTTAGGGACAAAAAAGAAGTTTTTTCAGTAGAGTGACTAAAAATGAGTTTTTTTTTTTTGTTAAAATAGAAAGATTAAAATGGAGTTTTAATTGAGAATATTATGTGTTAAAATGTGTTAAAATAGTAAAAGTAAATGTATGTTATAATAGTAATTTTTTTTTTTTTGATTTTGGGTTGGAGACGAATCTCTTTCGTGCATTAACACATTTTATTCATATGTCATGTGATTCAAATTTAAAATTTTTTATTTTTATAAAAAAAATTATTATTGAATTATTTAAATTAATACTTATATAAATACTTAATGTTATAGTAATTTTATAGGTCATGTAAGCTAGTTTGTAAGCTTCCTCCCCTGCTTGCCTATAAATAAAGGGTTTAAATACCATTTTGGTCTATCAACTTTCCACTTTGATATCAAAATTGTCTTTCAATTTTAAAAAGTATTAAAATTATCCTTAAACTTTCGTTTTCAATATCAAAATAGTTCTTTCTTCAATTAAATAGACATGCGACACGTTAACCTACTAGTAAATCAATTCTTTTTTTCTTAATTAATGATATGAAAAAAAAAAATCATAGTTAACCTTTTTTTTTTGTGAGTTGATATTTTTATTTAATTTAAAAATAATATTTTTTTTTTTTCATCCACTCATCTGTTCTTCCTCTTACACTTTCTCTCTCCTTTATCTTTCCTTCTCCCTTGCCTCTACAAACCCAAATCTAGGTTCTTGTACTGTAGCGTTCACCATTTCAATAACCAGACCGTTGGAAGCGGAGGATGAAGACGACAGAGGAGCGCGAATGCTCTTGACAGTGGCTCTGTGTTGATTGTACTATAACGTTCTGTTTCTCGTCCCCATGGGACTGCGATCGAGCAGCAAAGCTCAAAAAAATTCAACTCAGCTGGTCGAAGGAGCTTCAACGAGGACGGATCGAGCGCACGTTAACTTGCGTTCTGTTTCTCTTTCTTCTCCCTTCTTCTTCCTCTCCAAATAAAACCCAAATTTGGGTTTTTCTCAAACCCATACCTCCATTTCCATCTTCCACCCCATACCTCCATAGCATAGTTACTTAACATGCTCTCTTCTCCTCCTCTCTCATACTCACTCGTCCTCTTCTCAAAACTCAACATTTCTCTGAACCCACCTCCTATAACCTTACGCCACACCCGATTCTATCCTTCGAGTGTCATCGTCGCAACCGCCAACCGTTATACTTCCAAGGAAGAACAGGGATCTTGTTATTTGAGACCTCAGGGTATGGCATCCTGCACGTCACTGTATGAGGTTCTCGCTATACCGGTGGGAGCTATGGAGATGGATACAGGCGTTGACAAGCAACTAGATGCAGGATTAATTGTTTGGTGGGAGCTAAAATAACTGTTAGAGGTTTTGATTTTGTTCATTTTCTTTTAGCCATTTGGTTCTCAGATGGAGTTGATTATTTTATATGGCTTACCCTATTTTGCAGTCAAATTAGTGAAGACGTTGATACAAAAGTTTGTGTTGAAGTCATTCCATATTATTACACAGAAGAGGATATCCAACATTACTTTGAAGGCTGTGGAACCATAATTGAAGTTGATTGCGTTAAGTTTCCTGACAGTGGGAAGTTCAGAGGAATTGCAATGATTAATTTTAAGGTAATCACCTAGGAAGCAAAGTTTGTCTTAATTGTTATCAAGGTTTGAGCCGAGTTCTGGCAAAGTCGAGGTGTCTAAAGTAGCATTTGTTTAGCTGCAAATGGCAAATTAGAACGGTGCTAGTGCTTCCCATGTCTCGCTAGGTGTGTACAAAAATGTAAAACGACTTCGATGTTGACTTTGTATGGGTACTGGCATCATCTGATTCTTAACGGTGAATGATGATTGGCTTTTGTTTTGGACCCCCTGATATTTTACGTAATTTAGGGCCAGGCGCATTTTAGAAATTCCACGTTGATGGAATTTATACGGATTATCTCCTCCCATGGCCATCATGGTTTGAGAAAAACCCAGATCTGGGTTTGAGAAAAACCCAAATCTAGGTTTGATTTGGAGAGGAAGAAGAAGGGAGAAGGGAGAAGAGAGAGAAAAAGAATAAGAAGAAAAAAGAAGAAGGATGAGCAGGGAAAGGACGGAGGAAGCTTGATAGAGAATGAGGAGGTAAAAATGTGGAAGGAGGAAAAAGATGAAGTTTTTTTTTTTTTTTCCCTTTAGGTCTGAAAAATTGTGACAACAATAAAAAATGTCAAATTTTCTTACCTGCAATTTACACGTCATTAGAATTAAAAAAAATCTGAGGATTTTGTGACATTTAACGTGCCATCTGTCATTTACCTAACGGAAAGATCATTTTGATATAAAAATAAAAGTTTAAGGATAATTTTAGTACTTTTTAAGATTAAAAGATAATTTTGACATCAAAGTGAAAAGTTGAGGGACCAAAATAGTATTTAAACCTAAATAGAGAGAACAGCAAGCACTTTCGTCCAATTCTCTGAGTTAATAAGTAGAACACTTAATTGCTACCAAAGAAATGACATGGACTCAATTGAAAGTATTAAAAAACTTAAGAACTTATTCAGGATTTTTCCTTTCGAAGTCAAAGTCTCACCAGCGGGGATCTTGGAAATTGAGGGTCCTACACGTGTGTATGATGGATTTCCTTTTATTATTAGGAAGGAAGAATTTCAAAATCAGCACTTATACTAGTAAAAATTTTGATTAGTATTTTAAACTCCGGTTGTGTTATAAGAAAAAAATTTTTATATTTCCTTTTGATATAATTTTTATATATCATTAAATGAATAAATGTATTTAATATTATGAATATCACATAAATTAAAAAAATAAATCTTTTAAATAACACATCAGATTATACCAAAAAATAATACAAAAAGATTGCCTCAAAATCATTTTTCTTTAAACTCTTATACTCATATTAGGTGAAGGGGCGATATTATAGAAAGAACTTTTTTATATTACTTTTTAATACAATTTTTAAATGTTAATAAATAAATAGATACATTCAATATCACGAGTTTTATATGAAATGATATAAATGACATATCAAGTTTACCAAAATGTGATATAAAAAGATTATACTAGAATCATTTTCTTATCCCTTACATAAAAAAAAAATTCAGAATCAATAATTTAAATTTTGTGAGTGTAGGGTATAATTGGAGAGGTTAAAAAAAAGGAGCGGGTGGAAGAAGAAGAAGAAGAAGAAAAGCATCATTCTCCTACCATATAGTCTAAAAACAGTGCTCATAATCTAAAGAGTAACATATATCTTATCTAGAGTATACAACACTTTCATATTACAAGTTTTTCTTTCATGCATTATTATATATTGTCTCTAGAGTTTGTTGTGGCAGCGCTATTACTGTTACCACTGTTGTTTTGCTGAACATTTCCGATGATGGAGGTGATGGCTGCCGCTAGAGCTGTAGAAAAGTTGGGACCTGCCGTGATGGCAGCCGTGGCTGAACCAACAGTGTCAGCCATCGAATTTATTGGAATTTGATTATGCATCATGTGAGTAGGAGCATTTCCCAGCTGAGAGCTAAGAAGGCTCAAAAACTGCAAGTGACTGCCGAGCATTTGAGGCACGCTAGCAGGGTTGTAAGGAACATGAACTCGGTTAAGTGGCCTTTGATTGGGGATCTGAGTGAGATCTAATGTAACGGTAGGAAATGGAGCAGAAGCCGAGAGAGTAACCAAGTTTGGAGGGCAAGGATGTATGCTTTTTGCAAAGAAATTCTGGTTGGGGAGTAGTCCATCCGATTCCGAGCTAGGCATTGATCCAGAGAGTAGCATTGATGCCGCAGTGGATATGGTTGAGGCCATTGCCATTGCAGCTGGAGGAAGTGGATGGTTATGATTACCTTCATAAGTGGTCACTAGTATTGATATGTCCTCTGGACACCTTTGTACCTGGATCAACATTAATTAGTTCCTTTCAATCACCACAAAATCATTTTTGACTGACTTAACTTTCTAAAACAAATTTAAAGTAATAGTAATTGATATCAAATGAAGACCATAATATATACATAATTAATACATACCTGTTTGCGAACTGGACAACCAGATCCCATGGTGCATCGATAGTAAGCTCGAGGACAAGGATTTCCTTTCGCCATTTTTTGCCCATATTTTCTCCAATGGCAACCATCAGAAATCTGCGCAGCCAAATTAATATATTAAACTAAGATTAAGAGGCATAATACACGTTCTGTCGGTGAAATTTTCCAATAATTTACACCCATTTATACTGCTAATGTTGACTTCAATCTTTAGAATTTTACTTCAATAAAGTAGGCGCAGCAAACCTGAATCATGTTCTTACTAAAAAGAACGTGCCAGGTATATTATGCGCATGATTATGTTTAATTTCTTGTTCCTTTTTCTTTCTGTACACGAAATATTAATTAAGATAAGGATCAACTAATTTACCACTGTTGTATCAGATCGAACTCGAACAGAGACACGGGCTTTTCTGACGACGGACAAGAACTCTTCTGCACGATCACCATCTCCAGATGAAGAAGAACTGAACTTCTGTCTCTGAATATTTCTGTCCAATTTCCTGTCTGAATTAACTGGAAAAGTTTGATCCCTACTACTCTTCTTCTCCATAGACTCAACTATCGTGTTTTCCATACGCTCCGAGAGTTCTTCACCCTCTTCAAAGGTCATTCTGGATTGACCCAGATCCATGAACTGTCTTGCAACCGGACCTCCTTCGATTCTTTGATTCCTATGTTGTGGGATCAATGTGCGAAGATGAATCTGTAAGGAATGGTAGCTGTTGTTCAGTTGATTAATCATTCCTTTCAACCTTTGATTCTCAATGTTTATTCTCTCCATTTCTGCACGAGCATCTGCTACCTGCTGCACCATCAGCATAACCGAGTTGGTATTTATTAACGTTTCCTGATCATAATCGAAAAATGAAACCTGCATCATAGTATTTCTTACCTGATTCATTATTCCTTTGTCTTTCCTCCCAGAATTTGTCGTTCGAAGATTTAAACTAGTCTATGTGAAACAAGAAAAATAAAAATCAAAAACAAATTGAAGAAAGAGAAAGGATATAATTAATTAGCATGCAAATTAAATTAGAATATGGGTGCATACATTTACATGATGATGAGGTTGAATATTTGAACTCGTCTGTTTCTGGATATCCTGCTTGAGTTCTTTGAGAGATCGGGTGTCAGCGAAGAAATCCAGTTCATTGACTTCTCGTTTCCGTTCAGATACACCAGGAGGAAGAGCATGTTGATGAAGATTGGAAGCAGACAATTCCATGAAAATCTTGGAGCTTCTATATATATATATATATGGAAAGATTATATTCTAAGCAAAGATTATGTAATGAGAGAGGTTTGCTTGGGAAAGGAAGGTAGAAAACCACTGCTGCAAATTGGATTATAGGAAAGGATTATAATGTCAGAGAAGAGAAAATAGGGCTGTTGGAGTGTTTTATAAGAGGAAGAGATGTGAAATGTAAAAGTTATGAGATCAGGTTGTGCGTCAACAAAATACAGGTGGCTGCAATCTATGTTAATAGGTGAGGGATTAGATAGGAGCGTGACCTGCACAATTGGTGCTAATTAGGGCTGACGTATTTAATTAATCATGCACTGCTGATGACAGATTAACATCCACTTTCTCCGTTTCAAATTCTCAATTCACTTGTTACTTTGACTTTACCATTATAATTATTTAGTATTTCCTTTTGGTTCATTTTTAATATATAGATTTAATTTGATATTTTGAATTTTTATATATAAGTTTTAAATAAAAATTTAATATATTATATAAATGGTAATTGAAAATTTTTTAATAAAATAAAATTACTTAATAAAAATTAAGTATAATGATTTTAAAAATGTTAATCATATACTGTATAAAAATATTATCTAAAAATATTTAAAAAAACTTGCATAATTACAATATATTTAGTTTGAGAGAAATGAGGAGAGAAGAGGAGTGATGAGTTTTTTAATAAATCAAATTATAAAATTTTTAAATATTACAATTTAATTAGTCAAAAAATCCATCCCTCCCCTCACCCCTCTCTTCCCCTTCTTCTTTCCTTCAAACCAAAAAATATGGCAAATAAAATCATGAGAAGGAAGAAGTATTACATATACTTAGATAAGTTAAATGTATTTTTTTTTTCTCAACAATGCTTTTTTTTTTTTCTTATCAAATGTTTGATGGAGTTGGAATTAAATTTTCTTTGTATGTAGAGTTGGAATTAATTTTAAAGTTCAAGGAATTTCCCGCTTTAACAGTAAGGCAAGTGAATAAGATTTGGAATGAGGATAACTATGGATTCATAATACCTAACGACGAGAGATTTTATATAGAGAGAGGGAGAGGAGTTAATGTTTATTTATTTTACTTTATAAAAATTAGAAAAAAAAATTATTCTAAAACTACGTTATTTTAGTAAAATTCCATAAAAAAATAAAAATACTCTAATTTGTGGCTTTAAAAATAGGATATTTAAGTTTTTTTTAATAAAAATTTATTAAACGATGTAATTTTGAGATAATTTCCCTTATAATCTTTAGAAAATAAGGCGAATAGACATTTTTTACACACACGTATATATAAAGAATGAGATTTGGAATGAGGAATGACTATTGATTCTTGCATCTTACTATGTAAAGAAAGAGTAAATGGACAATCAAGAGTAGCTTCCAAATCATATATAATGTACTAAATATTGTAAAAATATATGTTGTAACTCAATATTCAATTTCATTTATAATACTACCATTCAACAATAAATAAGCTAATTTCATTTAGAAAAACAATTTAAGCAGTAAGTTTTTCCAAAATAAATAAACTACTCCTATAATAAAAATAGAAATTTATTTATGCACAAATCTTATATGTTATACTTATATAAAATTTTAATCATTTATACCTTAACTTTTAATTATTGAAATTTATTCACTTTTTATTATATTTATTAAAAATAATTATTTTTAATTAAAAAATCGTGATAAATCTCAATTATCAGAAAAAAAATAATTAAAATTTTATATAAATATAATGTGTAAAATTTATATTTAAATAAATCTTTACTCTAGGAGTATTTTCATATCTTTTCAAAAAAAAAAAAAAACTACAGTAAGGTTTTTCCTTTTTTATTTTTTTATTTTGAAGAACAAGCAAATAATAGTATATGGTAACGCATTCCTCCTT
Organism: Rubroshorea leprosula; assembly: GCA_020521535.1. NCBI lineage: Eukaryota > Viridiplantae > Streptophyta > Magnoliopsida > Malvales > Dipterocarpaceae > Rubroshorea > Rubroshorea leprosula. The sequence continues at coordinate 448,899 of BPVZ01000130.1, read as the reverse complement.
GTTGGGATTTAGAAAAAAAAACGTGTTGCCATGGCCGTGGAGAAGATGGCTTTGACCGATTCAACAAAAGAATCTGCTCTGATTGGCATCCCCGTCTTGCACACGTGACGCTGAAACGGATAGAATCAACGACATAGACGGCTACCATTCTCTATGACTGCTCACTGGGCCCACTAATTTCCTTTGACTGGTCAACATTTCTTCTTGTTACATAAGTAATAAAAAAAAATTTTTTTTGTGAAGTACAATACAATTTAAACGTAAAATGAAAATAATTGAATAAAGTATAATTTTCAGTATTAGAGGCTGCTCTCCATATAGTTTATGTTGGTGAAAATAGGAAACTTTATAATTAAAGCTAATTATAAATGACAATGTATTAAATTTAAAAGTGTATCAATTATTTTTTATAATTAAAAATAAATTTACAAGCATTTATTATTTTGTAATTCAAAATAAAATATAAATCATTGAATGAACGCAACCCCAATATCATTGAATCCATTTTCATCCAAAAATTTTTGTTATATAATTTAGTATAATTTAGTTTGTACAATACTTTTTTAAATTTATTACTAACATTTGAAAATACATACTGTATTTTTTTTTACAATCAGAATATATAACAAGTGTAGTCATCTCATTTTCCAAAATATTGTTCACTCGTCTCATTGTTTGGAGGTATAATTCCAGTTTTTAACATTGTAATATTCTTGATCGTAGAGGATTGAAAATAAGTGTTGATCACGCAGTAAGGTAACGTCTGAAGTCCATGAGGCAGTCAGGCTGCGATTTCTTTGTCGCGCTTTGCTGCGCATGGTACATGGAAGATAAGTGATACATTAATGAAAATGACACATAAGCTTTCTTAAGGTAAAAGCAATTGTCTTATTTCTTAAATGTGGCGGTGGATCATTTTTCTCTTAACTTACTTCATGATGCATAATGGTTAGTTTTTAATTCAAGTAATTAACAAGTGTCATTACTTCAAATATGTAATCAGTCTTATTAATTGAATCAACTACTATGATGTGGAACAAAGAAATGATGTCATAGAATTTGGAAGTTTAAAGCAAAGTAATATTTGTCAACAAGGTAGTTGAAAGGATGAAGAAGAAAGGATTTAGTCTCATTGTTGGCATGACTACGTAAATATATACTACAGATATTAAAATGATAATGGAAATTTTAGCAATAGATCTCAACCACAAAACTAATAAAAGTTTAACACAAAAAAAAAAATAATTAAGAAAAATGGGTCATGGTTTTTTTTTTTTTTTTTGTGAATTTTTCTTTTTGTTTAATATCATTGTTATTTTTGGATTTTTTTTAATTTCTTTTAAATTTAATA
>BPVZ01000130.1:424443-447448 GCA_020521535.1 Rubroshorea leprosula | reverse complement strand
TAATATACTTTATTTTATTTCATAGCAGTTGGATGATTTCAAGAGTTGGTTTTACATGCTATATATATTAAATAATACTGTAATATGCTTTTTCTTAGAGAAAAGTTATAAGTAACTTGAGCTTGACTTATTAACTATGTACACATTATGAATTAGTTTTTAGATAAGCAAAGGGGAGATATTAAAAAAAAAAAAAAAAAAAAAAGGACTTGTTAAAGACAGAGGGTTGCCAATTTTAATTTATTTCTCAGCTGTCCCTACGTTTTTCAACCCATGTATCAAAAGATATTTGTTTCTCAAATGTTCATTTATTAACCAAATATTACCTAAAATTTCCTGTGATCCAAATTAACACCGCACCAGTTAATCTCTATTCTTCAGTCGTTTCATTTAGAAGTTTGGAATTGATAACAATAACGTATAGCTTAATTTCATAAATTAAATAAGATTAAGGAAACTTTAAATACAAGGTGAAAAATGAAAAACAGACATACTAACCAGGAACTAAAAGGTTGCCATCAACATGGCTCGGATTTTGGCTCTTAGATCATCAGAAACTGTGGTGCCTTCTGATGGTAGAGATGGAGCTCTTCTATCAGGATATGATGTTGATACATCATCAACAGACGCCTCACCATTAGTATCGCTAGGTTTTGATTGATCTAGTTTTGCGCAGATCTCTCCTGCCTCCAATTCTGTTTCCCTTTCTGAGTGAGATCTCTTCATCCTGAGCCTGCCCTCATTACCAGAGGAACTATTGTGCTTGTGATGGTATTGAGAATGCTGATGCTCATTGTCAGATGATTTATCATGCTTGCAATGGTGATGAGAATGCCGATACTCATTATCAGATGAACTATGTTTGTGCATGTGTTCCTCATCAGAGCTACCGTTGTGCTTATACCTGCGTCGAGAATCTCTGTCCTTAGAAGAGGAATGCCTTTTACTTTGCTTATACCCATTCCTGCCGTGGTCCAAAAGGTGATGAGATCGCCTCTCTCTTCTGGAGTTCATACAATCCCTTCCTTTCTCATCTTTTTCTTCTTCCTGCACGTCTTCTTCATCATCTTCAAGTTTTTCTGATCTTGAATAGTAGCTCTTCATTGGTCTTCGTTCACTATGCTCATCACCAGAATATTTCTTATCATACTTCTCAGTTCTATCAGATGTAATGACGTCAAGTAGCACTGAACTGCCTTCTCTTTCTTTTCCCGAAAGATTTATGCCATCATTACCTGATCCACAAAGCCCTGACTCCGGTGGCTCTACAGAGAAGCCGCATGATGGATCAGTTTTCAGTGGTGCAGCCCCACTTTTTATCATGGCTGCAAACATTTTTGCCCGTTTCAATCTCTCAGCCTTCAGCTTCTGTTCTTTACTCAAGGATGCTTCAGAGGAATCAACCTCACTTGCAGCTGCAACAGCTGCTGTCTTTGCAATAGCATTGGCAATTGGGGTGGAAACATTTAAGTCTCCTCCCTTTTTGAAAGGCTGAGACAAAAGTTGGCTTCCAGACCTCCAAGCTGACCCACCTTCACTACTAGGGGCCTGGCTGCTACCATTTAATGATGTCTTCAAGAGAACTTCTACATGGGGATTCTTAACGCCTCTTCTTGCAGCCTGAAGAATAGCAGCAGCTGCAGCCACATCAACAGTGACTCCAATCTCTGGCTTGGCAACTTTGGGAGAAGGATATTGTCCATCCTTCTTCGACTTTCCAAGTACCATCTTGAACTTCTCTTTCCTGTCAGAATCATAAGGTATGTCAGATCCAACAGACACAGCATCACTTTCTCTGCTAGCCTTCTCTGCTCCAAGGCTGGATGGATCATGCCTCTCAGAAATGATGCCCTGGCCAGATAACTTTGACTGCAAATGAAGAAACAATACTATCATTAGGACAAAGAAAAAGTGGACAAATAACCAGAACTTCATAGATAAAATCTAAGAATTTACTATCATAATTTAATAAACGGTTAATCATAACATCTTGTGCACATGTGACATGAGATTCTATATGGTAAACAAAACTAAATAATAGCAACAGTTGAAAATAACTCGAGACATGCACTGGTCATATAATGCAACTTGAAGTCACACTTAGCACTTAGGCACCAAAAGGAAAATAATAGCTTGCACAAGTAATATGTAGGCACTTCTCTGAATTCTATTCAAAACACTATCTCTAATGTAGTCGTCGCAACTGAACTATAATAAAAGGAGTCTTTTTTAGGAAAAAGAAAAAAAGAGGAGGAAAAGATAACTTTAGAATAGTACAAAAATTGGAACGCACCTCTTCAGCTTTTTGTAGAACTTTTCGATAATAAGGATGATACTGATTAGCTGGCATCAGGAAAGGAGACCTCCCATGCCTAACATCTTGTTCAGCCAGAACTGACTCAAACTCTTTCCCATTTTTCATGATGAAATGAACAATCTTATCAACCACTCTCTTTAAATCAGAGGGAGGCTCGACAACAGGTAACTCAACCTCTGATGTGACTGGCAAAGCAGAAGCCCTTGATTTGTCTGCGGTATTGCCATCATTTTCTTTCCTCATCTCACTTGTCCACATTGATGGGTTTCTTTTCAATACAGAAGCCTTGCCTTTCAGAGGAGGTGAATATTTGGGAACAGCCTGATCTTTCCCATCAAGAATTAAAGATGGTTCTTTCTGTTCTGCCTCACTTTGTAGTGTTTTATTAACAGAACCAGCTTCGACGGATGTGTTTCTTTCATGTTCTGGGGAATTCACTCCTGCACCTTCCTCATCCTCCCCAAATCCATACGTTGTACCTAGCAAAGACAATGCTCCACCTCCTCCAACACTACTTGTCTCAAATTTGATCCCTTCTTCCTGAGATTTGCCACTCAAAAGCTCCTGGTGATCAACAAGAAACCTATAGTATGGATGAAGGGGATGATCAGGCATCAAGAATCCAAATGTTAGGTTGTCTCCCTGTTTGACCCTCAAAATGATTTCTGACTGCCCACCATGTTTGCTCACAAATGTAGCTGTTCTTGCAATGATCTGATGTACCTTTTCGGTGGGAGGCTGAAGAAACAAATGAAAGAAAAGTCTCTTCGTCAACAATGTGGACTTAACAACTGGATCAATAAAAAATCTTAAGAATAATCCAATAAATGAAAATAAAAAGAAAACACAGAATCTTACATATAGTCAGAAAACCACAAAGATCAAAAAATGGAATCTAAGAAGACATACATCATCCCATTAACTATCAGTCATTAAGATTTGTGAAAGGTAATGAATTTATATCATCCTATCCCACCTGGATGGCCCCTTGTCATCATATCAAAAGGAAACAAGAAATCCACCTCTGCTCCGAGCATCTGAAACTTAGACATTTTAAGCCTTAGAACAACACATGCAACTTACTCAACTATCATGAAACCACACTGGAGATGTGCAAAACGAACAATTATATCTAGATTATAAGAAAAGGCAGAGGGTGAGTTAACTGGGAGAGAGGCATGTACTTACTAGGTTTTGAAGCAAACTTTCAGGCAGCAGAAAGGATGGATGCAAAAACAGAATCAGCATCGGTATCCTTTTTCTCTTTTGATTCACCAGGGTCTCCATAAGAAAAGGGCACAGCCTTATAGCCCCCAGCATTGGCTGGTTCCTCACCATTTTTTCCATCTGAAATCAAAACAAATGAATCATATTCCAAAGAGGCCTATATCCACTTATGGTGCTAAAAACACATTACAGCAAAAATTTAACATCAAAACATAATAAAGCAAATAGGAAATGCCAGAACAAGGTAGGAATACTCTTACTTGTCTCTCTGAAAGACAAAACTGTTGCAAACTAGATTTTTCCCTGCAAACTAGGAGAGGTAATACGTAACATTCATACAAACAACTATAACTCTACTCCGTGCTAGAACCAATACTCTGTCCATTATAAGTAATGGTGAAAATAAAATATATACAAGGGACTTTGTTTCTACACATAAGCCTTTCAAATCTAACAGAGATATAAATCATTTCAACACTAACCATCACTGTCAATAGCCAATTTACTTGTAAATCAATGTTGGTTCAACTACATCTGGGACAAATGACATAAAAGAATGGAAAAAGAATCAAACTACTTCTACACCTTCAATTCTCTGTCTCGAGTAAGTTAAACACATATATACAAATGTTCCAGTGAAATTATCCGCTCCCACCCCACCCCCCCACCAACAAATATAAATATATATATATATATATATATAGATTATACCATTAAATAAAGGACACTCCATCTTAGCATCTTCTTCTAACCAAAAGACTAAAACTTTTCAATATTGCAAGCAAAATTGGTTAATCCAGCAGAAAAAAGATGCTTTCAATTGGATAATCATAAATCATCCGGGAAGAGTTATATGTCTTTGCAGTATCAGAACCAACAAAAACTAAAGAAAACATAGCAGAAATAACTTGGCCAAAGCTACAGATTTGAAAATAAAAACTAACAAAATCGGCTGTTTTTACCTTGGCTCTCGGTTGGTGATGGAGAAGGAGGAGGTAAATCCTGATAACGTTCGACATCGAGCTCAGACTCCAAATGACCATCCGGATTTGGCATCGGAGAGGAAGGGTGGCACCGCCTTTTGCGAGGGGGAGGAGGGGAGGACAGGAGGTGACGCACGTCGTATCGATCGATGAAGAGAGAGTTCCACTCGACGAGCGCCTCCTGGGAGCTGACAAACGACGCCATCGCATCATCATCAAAGAGCAGCGCGTGGTGCCCCACCACTTCTAGATCCATTTCCTGTTCGTCTAGGGCTTGTTTCCGTACCGTCGGGGGGAGAGAGTTAACGATCGGAGCTCGAAGCAGCAAACGGTTTCTTTTTGTTGCAGAGAAAATGGCGGTTGCCGGGTAAAATAAATAAAAACGTAAGCCTTTTTCCTTTTCATTTTTTCTTGTTTTTGCAACGATGCCCTTTTAATTAATCTAACTATAATTTAGTTCCTTGAGTTTTGAATTTCCTTTACCTTGACCAAAAGGTTTTAAGATTTTCCAATCCACCCTGAAAGGATAAAATCAGGAAAATTAGCATTGAGGTATTTAGTTTTGTGCTTTTTTAAGTACTATTTTATATATTTTAGAAATAATAAAAGAAAAAAAAAAACACCTGCAGCAATAGCAACAACATATGCATAATATAACATATTATTACAAAAACTTAATTTTGCCCGTAGCTATTAAATGTAAAAGTTTATTAAAAGGTTTCTTTTTAATTTAATGGTTAATGTTTTATAATTTAATATAATTTTAGTTATAAAACACTTCTTTGTTTTAATTAACAAAATTAACTATAAAAGTCAATAATTTAAGATATTTTATTTTTCTATATATCTAATGACTGAAAAATTTACTTTCTCTTTTAAGTATTCTTATCAAATTTCAATTTTCCAAAATGTTTCAACTTAAGAGAGATCTGCATTGAAGAGGAGGCATTAGGCACAAGTCCTATCTCTCTTCTAAAAAATATGACTATAATTTTAAAACTTTGTAATTACAGACCCCACCTATTAAATAAAAATAATACACAATACTTTTTAATTTTAGACGTTACGAATAAAAAAATTCAATAAACCCTACTCAGTAATTGATCCTGATTCCACCCCTAATTCAACTGCATTGTTCCTACCATGGCTCTGTGCAATACGACATGGATAAGTCCATATAAAAACATTGTAGAGCTTACTTTTTGTATATTTCAATGATTCTGTTGCAGTAGAAGCAAAGAGAAATAGCTGAAAAGAGTGCTTCATAACTTCTTTTTTTTTTTTAAAGAACTGAAAAGAGTGAAAAATGAGAGAAAAGTAACACAATTGTGAAATTGACCAACTGCAAGTATATTGAATTTGAGCTTTATTTATTGCAAGTAAAGGAAATGAATATGTTTACAAGCAATACAGTAGGAAAAATGCTTTCCCTAAATGAGAGCATAGTTTATGTGGTGAAAAGACATAAAGAATGTCCTTCCATGTAGATTAGATGGTTATAGAGGGTGAGAGCATAGAATTTATCCACATGTTCTTTTCCAGAAAACTGATTGTGGACTTCAGATATTGGTCATTTGCACTCAAGCACGATTGGGCTGTTTCGATCAGTTTGGAGCAAACTGGTAGTACAGAGTCATTTACCTGCACAAGGATAAATTGATAACAAAAGTAAAGCGCAAAACAACAAGTGTAATTTAATGATCTTCTTTGCAAGTTTACTTTATCTACATAGTTGTTCCGGCTAGTGTAACTAGAGGGACAGTAGTAATTTGCATAGCAGGCAAATCACAGCGCATCAGTTTTAGGCCCAGTCATATAACTCATTCACTAGTCATTTCGTTGAAATTTAGTAAGGTATTTTTAATGAGAAAAAATATAAGTTGCTGCAGAACGGGATACAGGGACCTACTTTGCAAGATGATGCTAGGTGGTTGCAAATTTCGAGTGCCATGCTTCCACGAGCAGCCTTAAGTTCAGCAGTAGAAGTCAGCACATAAACATAATGGTATATATATATATATATATATACACACACAAATATAAGATCATCTGTTAAAGGAAATAGTTACCCTGGAAGGCTCTTGTTCAATCACATCAACAAGGTCCTGAAGAACAGACTCAGTCAAGGAGATAAGTTCATGCATGTAAGATGAATCACCAAAGAACAGTATGTCATTGCATAGAACCTGAAGAATACATGTTATGGAATGTATTAGACAACAGAAATTCAAGTTACGGAATGTAATCCTTTCTGGCATTTTACCTGATTCTAATTTATTTTGATCAAATCAGAAATTGTAAAATTCTTAAAAATCAAAACCATTTAAATGAAACTATGGAAGAGTGGTGGAACAACCTCAGGATGGTCTGCACGGTATGGGAGCCTCTGCTGAGAAAGTGTTGCTAACAAAGAAACAATCCCACAAAATATCTTTGCCTTTATTCTGGGTGGCCTACAACAATGCCAGAGAACATCAAATAGTAACTAAATCTAAGAAAGGAAATGATTATTGATTAGGAATTACACCAACATTTAAAACATTTCAGATATGATAGAAACCTAGAAAGGCTTACCATGATTGGGAATAAATCATTGACAGAACATGCTTTGGAACATGCAAAACTCCTTGTTCAGGATTATCTTCAGTGAGAGAAAATAAAATTAGAAGAAAATGAAAAAGAAAAGAAAAAGAGACATATATTATATATATAGAACTAATAAAACCAATAAATTTAGAAAACTAGGCTAAATTAGTAAACTTTCTGGACAACTTTAGAAACCAATAAAATTTTCAATAACCTGGAACAACAACTAAGAAGCTGCATAATTTTTGAATAGAGGAGAGTATCCCATCACTATCAGCTTGAATTCGAGAGCCTACAAGGCAAATATACTAATTTAACACCCAATTTAAACACATCAAACCATAATATCATTGATAGAATAAATAAATTCAATAACCACCATCTTCTACATAAATCAAAGAAGTTTCATTATAGAAGTTTAATTTCCATATTTAAATATTACAGAAATGAAAAAAGTGCTGAACAATATTCATGGTTATAGAAGCTTATGCATCCAGGTGATTAATACAGCTTTTGCAGATAATAGTATAGATCCCATATGCTTTTCAAATACAAAGGATAAATGTGATACTTCAACTACTAGTGCCTTGATGGTGCTCAACAAGTTAAACCAACCTTCATTCAAGTCTATATTCTGTAAACAGTTGATTGCTGAATCTATCAGTCCATCTGAATGAGCAAATAAACCACCTAACAAAGCAACCTACCATACAGCAAGACAAGTGAGAAAGGCTTTGTGGTTAAGCTGACTCAGATAATAACTAAAAGAAGAGAAGATTACCTCAGCAGTTTCTAAATACAGATGCAGCTGTTTGATGTGAGAAGAAATAGAAGGAATTGTAACTTCACTAAATGCTATGCAAGATCTGAAAAAGCTGAGGTTTTTTTTCCCATCATTAAGAGCTTTAGTAGCTATGGAGTTACTAGCATGAACAATAGTTTCCTGCAATTAAACCAACATTTTGAATAAAGCTACTTTGTTTATTCATCTCATATTCTGTACCATGATGAAAAATGCATCTAGTAAAAAATCAAACACTTTCATCCAAACCCTCCACCACCACAACCAACCGTGATGTTTCTCTACAACTGAAAAAAAGGAGGAATAAATAAAAAAGAAAAGAAAAGACTAGTTATGTCAAGTCTGTTAGCATACCACATGCCTAACTTTCCCTGCTTCCATCAACAATAAAAAAAAAAAAGAAAAAAGAAAAAAAAAGAAAGACACCTCTAACATCTATCCTGAAATTGCAAATTTTGCATTTCAGCTAGTATATAGCAATAAAATATGTGCCCTGAATTCTTTACACCTTTCAAAATGAAGCGCATAAGATTGGTTATCTACTATATATCTATAAAATATAAAAGATCCCCTTCACAAGAAGATGCCCATAATTTGCTGAGATGGATAAGAGAAATAATATCCTTTCCAGATAATATCATTACGTCATCTTATGGGGGAACATTTGAATTGTATGATGCTGTTATTTACAAGGATGACTGAATAGTAAAGAAAAATAACAAGATATGGGCATAGAACGAGGAGAAGGCGCTTTCATTTTATGCCTGTGTATACCTTAAGCTCATTTATGCCAGCAAAAGCCCCACGACATTCAACTAGAAATGCTAAATGCCTTTCAAATTCTGTCTCATGGTCAACCTAAAATTAAAGAAAACAACTAATAAACAGATTGATAGCAACAAGTAACTCACAAACTATAAGACCTGAAAGATAAGAGCAGCTGGCACCTACCAAACGTACAAAACGAGAAATTAGTCGTGCTTGCTGTTGGTTATCATCAGTTTTAATGTTTGCAAGATCAATATCATTATGTAGTGCCTGAGCAATTTCAAAAAGCAATTGTATGGTGGTTGGCTCACGAAGATAACCCATCCTGCCCAACAGAACATAGATAACTTCTATCAGGAATTTGGACTAATTATTTATACACTAAATAGTAAATATGGGCAATCTTCAGCAATAAATAAATGTAAAGGCAAAGAATGCAGAAGATCACCAAGTTTCAAGGAATTAACAGATAGTAGAGAAGATATTTTTAAAATCTATTTTAGTTATGAAAAATTATGAACATGTCTATCAATTCAAGAATTTTCAAGGATTAATAAAAACCAGTATTTGAAGGACTCAAACTCTAAGGATCTAATACACAACGTGGCTGTGCAAAAAATCAATGCAGGTATGAGCATCACAGGAAAAAATGCAAGAAACAAGAAGAGAGGTACTTAGCTGTACATAAGTTTGGAGTATAAAATTGAATAAAATTTACCTTGTTGCCTTATCAAGTATATGCATATTGACAATGCTGAGAGAGCTTCCATGCATCATATCAAGGATCTCAAGAAAATGGTTCTACAAAATAACCATTACAACCAATCAATATAAATATACCAGAGCTTCTAACAGTCTTGACTAGTGAAACCCATCAATGTGAAGCAACTAAAGTAACTAGTAATATGTTATCAGCATATTCATAAGACAAGCTCCAAAATGCAAAGAGTGGGTTGATGCCTGAGGGAGGATGAGGGGGGAAGAGTGAAGAAGAAATATCTAAATTCTAAAATTGAAGTTTACTAGGAAGATTACCAAAGCAAATACATCTTCCAAGTCCTTGAAATGAGAAAGAAGCTTCACCAAGATAGATTCCAAGCTTGCTAGTTCATCTTCAACAATCTCTTTACCACAAGCTAACTCTGAAATTCTTTCCAAGATGGTGTCTAAATGACTATCCTGGAAACAGTGGATTCAAAAAGACAGTTATATATTATATAAATTTGACATGAAAGGCACATCACTTTAGAGAAAGCATTAGGAAGATTAATTACAACGAGCAAGGAGGTTTGATGTTATGCGCATTCATGTTTTATTCTTTTCCCAGTGTGGCAGCAAGCAACCTGTATTATAATCAAGAATACAGCCATTTTTGTATGCTAGATCTTAGTTGAGTTAAAATATACATTAGAGCAAAGGGGTTCAAGATTCATTTTTCCTTTCAAGTACAATCCATGCAAATGACCTATCATGAGGCATCATAAAGAAGTTGCTAAGAATGTTAACCATGCTCAAAAAAACATTGCATTCAAAAACAATATAACAAGAAATGCTAAGTTTTTGCAAAATATAAGTAGCATGAGAATGTGAATTGGTAACTAAAAGTAGCATGAGAATATATGCATACGAAAGTTTTGAAGTGGAAAATGGAAGCAGAAAGTTCCAAAAAGGCACTCAAACTTACCATCTGATTTTGAAGAATAATATCAAGAAAAGCATCCACAACCTTTAGGTACTCATCAAGTCCATATTGGGAGACTACCTGATGTTGAAATTATTGTGAGACATTAGTTCACCAGTAAACAAAGTATAATTGAATAAACACTATATTGCATAACATGTGCTTAATCCCTGGTAAGTACAGAAATAGCCCAGGTAAAGAACCATCCAAATTTCATTTTGATTGGTGCATTCTTAAAAAAAGAAAAAAAGAAAAAAAAAAAAAAAGAGGTTAAACTGCGGCTGACTGAAAAGATCAAGCAATGCGTTGACCATGATTAACAACAAAATGCCAATCCTCAAGTCTTTAGTGTTGATTAACTCATTTGAAAGACTGTTCACCTCTATCCTCCAAATGATAAGAGTAGGAGTGAAATTATCAATAATAATGAAGCATACTAATCTACAGGGCAACAATTATTCTAGAACAGTCTAGAATCATCTCTATACTGTTAAGAACGACACTATCTCTAAAGTATCTTGTACATTCCAGATTTTTTCTTCTTCCATCTTGAACTAAAAAGAAGGCATCATGCATCTTTTAGCAAAAATTATTGTCATCTACCAGCTCCCCATTCTTAAAAATACACCACAGCTCATCTCTGCACCTTATGCTAAGGAAAGAAAAATATAAAACATTATAGGAAAAAAAAAGTCACCAACAACAGTCTATAAATAAATTTCGCATCAGAAAAATTGAAAGACTAGTTTAATGAAGCATAAGCTATAAAAGAATGATCATTAACCATTCAAACCATCTATCAACTGGCGCATTAAACATCAAATACCTGAATAACTTCATCTATAACAGCATTATAATTGGCAATTTGAAATCTCCTTTCACAAAGCCTGAGTCCAAGCAACCTGTAATTCAAAGACTGCCCCAACAAACAATAATACAAATAGTAAGAATTCAAAAACCGCATATCAAAATGAACTATGAAGAAAGGGCAAAAGTAAAAGGCATCACAACCTGATTATAGGAATAATCATTGCTGCACTTGATGAGTTGAAGGATATCCATGGCATGAGAGTTGACCATATTAGTTGGAAGTTCCTTCAGTAAATGTTGAAGAACAATTGAGACACATGGAGAACTGCCAAACAACTCCCCTTGGTTCCTTCCTAACCCAAGCTCCACCAGAACTTTGTACACTTGCCTCTTCAAATGATAATAGAAACAGTATTGAATCAGAATGGAACAGAAGAACAAATTCAGAAAAGAGAAACTGATTATATAAGCTTACTCTGTAGCTTTCAATGATAACAGACAAGATAAAATAAAAGCAGAACAACAATGTGCATGTCACTCCAAATAGCAGATACCACGGATAATTATCACATCAAACCCCAAAACTCACCTGAGATACATCCTTGAATATGCATTTCATAATAAACTCAATAGCTGGTTCCATCAGATTAACAAGCAACCTTTTTTTGTCAGCATGACCATGTGAAGTTTTCTTTGTTGACGATATTTGCATCACCAGAATTTTGATGTCATTAACACATGTAGCTAGATACCCTGTGACAGGAATGAGAATCATGCAAGGGTCACCATTGAGTAGTGTTCTAAACTAGTTTCCAATAAAACAGGTTTAAGGCAGAGTACAGTAAAATTTTTCTGTGGAAAACATTTTGAAATTCCATGCTAATGAGTAATAAGGATGATGATGATTTAGCACGAGGCCTTTGTGCACCATTTCAATGGGCATGATTTGCATGATATTGAGAATTGTTGCAAATTAGAATAGGTTTTAGGTTTTAGTTTCAATTTATGTGTGATTTTATGTTCAGGGTAGAAATTTCAGCATCTTCATAATGTAATGCACCCTTGCCTTTCATAAATGAACTCCTCCAAAGCATCCTAAACCCATCTTGGGAACTTATCCCTTTTCTATATATATTCAAACCCAAAAAAAAAAAAAAATTCCTTTTAGGGTCACCAATCATCATAAATCCATGTTGGTTTGTACCACACATTAATCCAACATCACACCATTGCAAGGACTTAGCATCACTAATCATTCACAATTATCTGAATCATAAATTGTCCATCAATAGGCTACAAGAACATGGGTAAGCTAACCAGTACATAATATGTTCCAAGCCTGGCTAAAGGGACTTGCATGTACAATGGTAACACTTGGTATACATGGTCCAATATGAAGGGGTCGTTAATCTGGATAAGAATCTGAAAAGTACATACCAGTGTCATTTAAGCGCAGCTTCTGGGCACAATGGGCAAGATATAGGCGACAGTAGGCAGATGCCAATGGATCTGCTAAGCCTCTTGTCATCATAACAAGGCGCTGGAGACTCTCTATTGGCTGGTCAAGCAGGAAATGCCAGCAGGGCAAAATTGCCAGCTCCAAATAACTTAAGTGCAATATCCGAAAAAGAAACCAACAAAAAACTACTAAGAGAGAAAGATAAAAAAGAGAGCAACGAAAAACTACAAGTGAATTTGGCCAATCAAGTTGGGCTGATTTAACAACCACTATGTTTGCTTTCACTCTTAATTTATCAATCAAGGCAGCAAGCTTAATGAAAGGGGGAATGGGCACCTTCAAATCATCACCATAACTAAAAGATTTGAAGGAAAAGAAAGGTAGAGATAAGAACCTTACATGCGAGGAAGGAGCTCCCGGATGGAACCAACTTTGCAAAACCAGTTATTGCAAGTTTCTTTGGCTTCAAAACAGACATCACTAGCTTCAAAATTCTCTGCCATAAATCCAAAAATTCTATGATATGTATCAAGAAACATAATCATGCTGGTACTGTCCAAACAGGACCAACAATATTCATGCAAAGTTGCAAACCTAGGATTATCATAGAACTATTTATTTAAAGACAGATACTAGCAATATTTTATTAAGAATGAGGCAATTACACCAGGCCAGTTCTGGGTCACCTTTTCCCTATGTGTTATGGCTATCAACTTAAAATCACAGATCAAAAACATTTTCCTCAAATAAAATAAATAAAAGTGGGTGAAATCCTGATTTTCTCAAATATTTTATAATGATACTCCAAATATGAGGACACCAGAATTTCATAACTTATAATAAGAGAATTCTGAACACAAATCCATGTATTAATACCTATTTATATGTCATCATTTCACTTCACATCCAACATACATGTTGCCATAGATAGAAAAGAAAAGGAAAACAATGATGAGTGACTTCAATCATATACATGCAATTGAAAGGTCATAAATCAACTTGCATGGTGACTACTCAGTTTTTGTTTAAATAATATGAAAAGCATACTAACAGAGATGTTGTGATCAAAAGTCTAAAACTTTAAATTTAATGAAAATGCAAAATAACAAGGATAGAGAGAGAGAGAGAGAGAGAGAATGAGAGGGGTTCAAAATTGTTGGCAGACCTGGCAAGGAATGTCTGGTTCCATCTTCAGCAAACTCAGCTTTCTGCTCGATGCGTTCCCATACCATGTCACCAACCATGTCCAATATGTCTGTGGCAAGGACAAACAGTGTAGGATAAAAATTTGAAACTGATGTATCCAACAGAAGCTTGGCAACCTGCAGAACAGAGAATGTGATTCCACATTGTATGGTGTATAATTCATACTTCCATTCCATATTCAAGTTATGATACCACTTTTCTCTATTTGGTCAACTACAACAGCACTCTTAGACCTACAATTCTCATAAGAGATTAATTGCCACTTGCCTGGTAACGGCAACAACTTTTCTTCATTAAGATAAAAGAATTATTCAAGTTAAGACAATACGGAAACAGAAAACACACTACCAAGACAGATATGTCCAATTTCAAAATAGCAGGGTAATTCATTTGCAAAGCGTTGAACACGTCAATGCTACTGATTCCCTAAAATGAATATTAAGTACACAAGAAACCTGATAAATACAAGGACATTGGTTTCTTCCTGCTCCAAATCTTTTATTAGCAGAAAAGGTGGCTTAAGAGTAAAACTCACCTTAATAGATAACTTCAAACCCGTAACACGATCTTCAGCATGCCAAGCACGATTTATTTCATCTTTAAGCTCATGTAACCGTGACACATATTCCTGCCGAGTGATGACCTTGCTTCCCTGTTCTGGCTCATCCAGTTCCTCAAGGTGCATACTTGCTGAAGAATTCCTCACAAGGAACAAAACAATTTCACCACATAGCTATAATCAGTTAGTATCTCAGCTGCATTGAAAGGCAGTCGAGTACACTGACAATGAAAAATATAAAAACAGAACTACTTTATCTTGACAACCCAAAATCATGAAGAATTAACAATAATAAAGAAAAAAAAATTTTGAAACTTGAAAGGAACTCAGTCTACCATATTTACTGTACCTTTTCCACTTCTCACTATCACATTGGACATCTGTGAGGGAAAAAGAAGATTTGAAAACATAAGTGCAAGCGAGAGACAGAAAGATGCAATCAAATGAAGCATTGAAAAGGCAAATTATTCAAAGAAGATATCTGAAGCCTTAAATACTCAAATATAACATCTCAACGGAGATATGAAGCTCACCGAGGATATTGAGACCATTTTGGACACCGGAAACCTCTGCATCAAGAGTCGCTTAAAGGATGTCCATTCCTTCGCTTGAACTTGAGCAGCAGCTTCGTTTTCGGCAGAAGGAGAGTCAAAGTCTTGAAGGTCGTCGAGAGAAGCCGCCGTATTGGCATCGGGTGCTCTAAGTGGATCAAAGAAATCATTAGCTCTATCTTCCACCGCAACATCTTCAGCCTGCATAAAATGTAACAAATTTTAACTCCGCGAATAGAAACGCCCCGAACAGAGGAGCTGAGTGGAGAAACTAAAGAATCAGATCAAGAAATTGTAGTAGGATATGAAACATATGACGGAGGATTTGCGCACCTGGTGGTGGAGAGATGGAGATGGAGCTGAAGCAGAGAGAGGGTGATGTTCGGCGCTTGATCGAGGGAGAGCATGGGATTCTTTCTCCGCAACGTAATTTCGACGCCTGAACTCCATTGAAGCTTATGCTCAACTCTTCTTCTGGTTTTCCGACTTTCGGTCCGTCGGACGATCGACGACGACGAGGAGATCGAGACTTGTCCCCCAAAACGCGTCGTTTTCCGCCTCTTTTTCGTCCCTTTTTTTTCTTGGAAAAACTAAAGCGTGATTTTTGGATCTTTTAATAAACGACATCGTTGGGATCTTGGTCCTCGAGATGTTGGGCCATTAAAACTCTAGCACGAAGCCATGAACTCAGCTCATTTGGAGTCCATAATTTTTTTCTTTTGTTTTTTAATCAACTGGAGAGGCTGGAGCCCGTAAACTCTACATTGGGCCTCCCGGCTTGAGCTCTTTCTCTTCTGATGAAATTTATTAATAATTCCATTTCCAACTCATAGAAGTATACAGCATTGCCTAAAGAATGGTGTCCGGATTGATAAGGAAGTTTGTTCTTTATTTTATTAATTAAAATTTAATTTTTTGAGTAAAAAAAATAAAAGGTATTTTTTAAAAAAAATTTTAACCTTAGCTAGGTGATTTTCTTTAACTAAAATAATAAAAAATTAATCTTAAGCTACATGTAAACTTACTTGAAAGGCCTACAACTATTAAAACAAAATGAATGTATATGTTTTTAGATGAGAAGACAAAGAAAAGAAACTCAATAAAAGCACTTGGTCCTTTAGGCCAAGTAGCCTTCGAACCAGCTTAAAGGTGCAGTCCCTCCTCCTCTGGTGGGTTTGAAGTTCGAATTCCACACTTGACACTTTATTCAAAAAAAAAAAATCAATAAAAAAAATTTAAGAACATTTCATGTAAATGCTCATAGTAAAACATTATTATTTTTTTTATCAACCAAGAATTTAATTAATTCGGAGCGTGTAAGTGAAATGATCATACAAGCATTCAATCTCTATTGTACATACATTCCCTTTGGCAAATCTTTTGAACATAAAAGTAGTCAGAAGGTTTGAGAGCACGAATATGAATATTTAACAAGATATGTCAATTCTAGGGCAAGTAAACAGAACATGCACTACTTATCAGGTTGGTGTGATCTCAAGATCTCTGTTGCATCTGCCGATCCAAATTGGGATTTTATTCATATCTATGCATTAATTAATTAATTTATATCCCTCTCTTTTGACTTCCTATAGCTACTTATTTCTCAAGCACATCCATATATATTTATTGGATGGTGATTAGTACATACTTGATTCAACACACTGTATAATATATTTATTAAAAATTATTATTTTTTAATTTAAAATTAAAGATAAACAAATTTAAAAATATAATAATATATATATGATACATGAATTAACTGAATCAATTATATTTATATTATATTTTTAATAGTTAAATTGAAAGTATATTGAAAAAATATTTTAAATCGAGTGTACCAATGAGTTTTTATATTGATTTTAAGCCTTTGTTTAATTTTTCATAAAACGTGTATTGCACTATCACGTATCGTCATTAATTAATTTTCTTCACTACTACCTAACTTAAATTTGCTAATTAATCTTCATTTTGAAAAGAAATGCAAGTTTTGGTTTAATTAAGAATGTTTGAAGCTTGTTTGTTTAATTTGTTTTGTTTTGCTCTCCATGAATTGTGTGGTTTGTCAGGTTTCTTGGAATGTCAAATATAGGGGCTACTTTGCTTTTTCCTAACGCCATGGGCGGTTTGCCCTTCGCCAGCCTGCCATGTAAGGACCTTCTGATCTTTTTTTTATTAAGGCAGCCTAACCTGGTTTGCAAGAATTAATTTTAAGTCAGCGATGGATGCATGAATAACTTGAGTGAAATTTAACATGCTTAATAACCAAAACTAAAATTACGAAATTTTTATAAAAAAAATTATTTTATAGTTTAAATTGTAACGAATTATATATAAAATAATAAACTTTAATTAAAGAGAATTCTTTGATATTGGACCTTTCTCTCCTCATCCAAGAGTTCTAATTTTGCATTTTACAATCAAATGTAGTTTGAACTACAAAATAAAGAATTAAATTTTTATATTAAGTTAAAATATATTTATATACAAAACATATACATAAAATATTGATTATTTATTTCTTTATAATTATGAGTGATTGAAATTTATATACTTTTTATTCATTTATTAAAGATTTCTTTTAAAGTCATAATAAATCTCAATCTTTTGTAGCTGAAAAAATAATAATTAAAATTGTGTAAATAATATATAGAAGAGTTGTGTGTAAATTGATCTAACTCTTTTATATTTTTAAATACTCAATTTTATAATTTTGATTTTTTTTAATTCTTTTAGAATCAACTAATTAGTTTTTTTTTTTTTGACAACTAATTAAGTTATTAATTTAAACCTTTAAAAATTGGACCACACTCCTTGCATCACATCCCAAGATCTTACACCTTTTACTCTTTTCCCAGCGTCAGCCCCCTTCTGTGTCCTCCTATAAACACCAAGTCTACCCTCCCCCATTTCATCCCACACAAAAAAATTATCTATCTCCCCAACAACAATATCCACCTCTTTTATCTTTCATATAGCCATGGGACTCAAGAAAATCATCTTCACCATCGCCGTCACCATGGCTATAACCATCACCCTCGGCATGAACCACATTGGTCAGCTGGTCGAGAAGAAGCTACCTTCTGACGCCTCTTCATCTTCCACGGTGGACCTTGGTGACATGCAAGAAATCAAGCCAATGCCTTCCAAGAGGTTGGGCCGCTTCCTCACGGAGGACCACAAGAACCCTAGGGCAGGGGGGTACCACCACTGCTACAAGGACAACCAAATTTGCTATGCCTCCAAAGGGTACAACTCCACATGCTGCAACAAGAAGTGCATGGACTTGTCCGAGGACAAACACAACTGCGGTGCATGCAAGAAGAGGTGCAAGTTTACGGAGGAGTGTTGCCAGGGACGGTGCGTCAATATAGCATTTGACAAGAGGCACTGCGGCCGTTGCAACAACCAGTGCCCGCTCGGGGAGTATTGTGTCTATGGGATGTGTAATTACGCGTAATTAAGAGAAAGACTACAATCTTGTTTGTTCGTGAGGTTCGTGATCAATTTATTTATAATACAATAAATAAGCCACATTTGAGTGATTTCTCGCATACATATATAGTTATAATTAAGTACATTGCATATGTTCATCCAAATGTAATGATCATATAAGAAAATTAATTTTAAGTATATCTAATGTGTGCATTTAATTACTTGTTGTTAATTATTACACATTTTTGAATTACAAATAAAGAGACATTACTTTTAATTATTGTTTTTTATATTATTGTTTTTTTTTCATTTGTGTTCAACAACTTTTTTCAATATTAAACCAATATATCATTGTTATAATTTGAATTTTGAAATAAATTTCAACATTGTTATTTTGTTGTGGTATTTTATATTGATGCAATCTAGTAATTGAGGTCAACAATCATTTCCTGGCTAGTATCGATCACTTTAAATTTTAGAAACTTGAGTCTAATTAATTAAGGTTTGAGTGAATTTAAATTAATGAATTGAATCGAGAATATTTTTTCTTAAATGTATGGAAGCCTTTAGATTCTTAAGAAGTGCTCTTGAAGAGTACTGTTTAATTAAAGTTCTGTGAAACAAGGAAGAAGGGTGATTTTGAAAGGGAAAAAAAAAAAAGAAATTAGTTTATGGTTACGGACTGTTGGGGATCTTCCACATATATACCACAGTTGTTGAGTTAAGGAATTGAATCAGGCTAAACACTTGAATATTGCCCAATATTAACACTTGAAAAGTGAAAATACTATCCTCAATTCAATAAACTAGCTTATTAGATTTATAGGTTTTCACATATGATATGATATATATATATAGATGATTAAAAAAATATTTATATATTACTTACTTTAACTCCGTAGTTCTGATATGTATTAGGTTTTTATCTACTCACTACATGTGAGCACTAAACTGGGAATATATATATATATATATATTTTGGGCATTATATATGATGGTTTGTTGACACCACATTTTATTGACAAAATACTCTCACAACAACCCCATAACATATTTCATGCAGGGGGGTTATTGACACTAATACATAATAACACATCACAGGTTTTAATATAATCATGTAGTATTATATTCGTACATTATATTTTTTAAAAATTTTAAATTTTAAATTTTTTAATAAATTAAAAGGTATAATAGTTAATTAAGATAAAAATATATGATATTAATAATTGAGATTGACAATAATACCACTCATTTAATAATGTAACATTTATTTTCTAAACGTCAATTAAAATGAAATTAACAAAAATTTACACTAGTCTAAAACGTCAGTTATATGATGTTCCATAATGAGGGGTATGGAAATGATAAAGTACGTAATATTAATTGAATTTGCACATTATTTTATTTTTTTGAGTGAATATAATTTGCCCATTATTAAAAAATAAAAATGCACATTATTAAATGTGAAGCAAACACCAGCTTACAGCGATCATTCATTTCCTTACTAAAACAGAAAAGTGGCCAAATTAGCTTCTTCTTCCTTTTTTTTTTTTTTCCTTTATCGGCAAGTGGGCCAATTAGCTTACTTCAAAATCAAAAGTTGAAGCTTAAAAAGCCAACAAATTTTCCCACAAATCAAATTGGCTGAAAATCACACGCTATTTGGAAAACCCAAGACACTTCAAAATTTCCATGAATTTTGGTTCCCTTACATGCATGCATTCTCATGTGTGCTTGATTGGTAAAGTTTGAACGTTTGAATCTCCCCTAGCTCCTCGATCGGTATATATTCATGTGTTAAACTGCTAATTAAGTATTCAAATTGATTCATTTTTGAATGAGGCCTAACATCAAGTAGTTCAAAAACCTGAAAGTTGAGTTGACTCCATCAATAAGCGGCTTTTCTTTAAATTTTTCTTAAAAATTTTTGTGCTATCTATACTTCACTCGGGATGAGATGTCTATTTTATGAATAATTATATACTCCCTTGTTTGGTACTGATTATGATAAGCATTTTTATTTAATAAATATCGATTCAGCTAAGTTAGTTTTGGTGTTCCCCTACTATATAAGATTCCATATCCATTCCATGCTCCATAATATTTACTTTGGACAGATTCGAAAAGACTAGTTATACCAAAATTAGCTACTATCATAATTTTAGGGTCCAACCGCCCAAATCAAGATTTCTTAACCTTGTTCCGATCCTTGTTCATGTCAATTAATTAATTTGGAATTAATTTCCTGGGGCCGATCAAAAAATAATAAAAAGAAACGTGGCATTTCCTGTGCAAGATACATGAATTCATGCGACGGGTTTAGACTTTAACTTTTCTAACAATAAAAAATAATAGAATAATTGATAACATTTTTTTTTTTTTGACCAGGTAGATAATTAGGAAGTTAGTAGAGTTAGTTTGTTAGCAGCTGGAATTTTTTCAGGAAAGTGAACGTTCCACCCCCTCATTTAAGGCGTGCGACCATTAGATCGCAAGTTGGTGGAGTTCACGATGGTGGCAGAATTCGAAACCTGACCTCCGCCTCACCCAAACCCTAAAGTTTGGGGGCCAACCAATTGGGCTACAGACTCGGTTGGTGAATAATTGATAACATTAATATATTCATTAAACAAAAAAAAATTAAATTAAAACAGTAAAAGGAATATATAACTTTCGGTCCCCCCAAAAAAAAAAAAAAACTCAAGAAGGCATATTGTACTATGAAAAGTGTAGAAAATTTTATACCATGCTGACTAGCCAAGCTAGCTAGGTCTAGAATTTCCGTTGCTTCTTTGTTGTGAAAGCAAAAGGCAAAGAAATTCCTTGGTTTGTGAGGCAAAGTATGTGATAAAGAAAAAAAGTTACATAATTGAATCCTCAATTAACTTTTTACATTAAATAATGAGTTATATAATAAAATATAACTTCTTTTTAAACTTAATCTTTTTATACTCATTTTCATTTTCACTTAATCTTTTCATACTCATCTCAAATTTTAAATTTAAAAATCAGTTTGAAATTTTAAGTTTTTAACTAATTAAGACACTTAAAACACTATCTTAGAGTATTTACTCAAGAATTAATTGCTACTATCAATATAAACTTAATTGAATCATACTTATGATCAATTTTTGAATATGATATTAATTATTGATTAGCCATCAAAATATTTGATAAGAGTACATGGATGATGTTATTGTTATATTTTCAGTTATTAACGTCATATTTTTATTTTATTTTAATTGATTACTATATTTTTTAATTTATTAAAAAATATAAAATATAAAAATTAAAAAAATATAATATAAAATATAATAAATAATTATTTTAACAGGTGTGAGAATAACCTCAGGTAGAGTATGTATTTAATTAACCCACTTTTTTGAGCTTACCGAGGCTTTATTCTCTTCTCTTGAAGTAATGGTAGTTAGCTTTTTTGGATATGAATGATTTATTGTCGTCCCGAACATGTGCAATTAAACTTCAAAAATAGTGTCGGACTAAAAAATATGCATCCTTCTACTTTGGTTGTAATTTTGATATTCGCCTCGTCGTTCTTCTCTCACGCCACTAATGCTTCAGGTGAATCGATCGGCGGCCCAAACTGCAGCCAGCCCTTCACAGACATGTTCCACCAAAAAAAACTCACAAAATGCAAGAAATTAACCACCTTGGAAGCTGAATTGGCCTGGAATTACCGGGTAAATGATACCCGTAAATTGATTGAGCTTGAGGTTCTTGTTGGCACGACGGTCATCACCTCCAAGGAGAACGGGTGGTTTGCATGGGGTGTGAACCCTGAAATGCCTAGAATGGTGGGTACCAGGGCCATCATAGGCCCTAAGCTGCCCAATTATCAGAAACCGATCATTGACACGTATAACATCACTGGGGACACCAAGCGGGGCTGCACCCTCCGGCCATCAAAGAACGTTTTAGGAGCGTACGACATGAGTGCGGACTACAATGACAACACCGGTCTCTTCACCATTTTCGCCAGGCTGATTCTTCCGGCGAAGGACTACGACATTTCAAGCCTTAATATTGTTTGGCAAGTCGGGCATCATGTTGATGGCTCGACGCCTCTGATGCATCGGACGACTCTCCAAAATTTTGATAGCAAAGGGAGACTGAACTTAGTGAACGGGCGGAGTCGCAGCATATTTGGACACCACAGGCACCGGCTGAGAAAGGTATCCACTGCTTCTAGCATATTTTTAATTTGCCGGGTAAATTTTGTGAGTGGTCCCTAATACACTAACGATGGTTCAATTAGGTAATCAACTTCTTATTTGTGATTAATCGTTATTGGTGGAAGGACTCAAGCCTTTTGGTAGAAACTCATGAGTTTTTTTCAAAATTTAAGCTCAAATTATTAATGGTGTTAATATTTACATTTATATATCATCTACAATAACACTTTCTTTTTAATATAAAATTTAAAGTAGAGTGTCACAACTAATTCACTAGGCTAAGGTTTTATTATCAATCCTAAGAAATTTAAATGACAAAAATTAAAAATTGAATAAAAAAATAGCAATCCAATCTCTAATAAATAATTAATTGTTTTGAAGTTATAACAATAAGAGAAAAGTAAATATTAAGATATTTTGACACTTTAAAT
>BPVZ01000130.1:407742-424343 GCA_020521535.1 Rubroshorea leprosula | reverse complement strand
TTAAAAGCAAAATAATATTCACCAAATTTCATGTTTCTTAGGTCCATGGGATCCTAAATATTATTGGGTGGGGAACATTCTTACCTATTGGAGTGATAATTGCAAGATACTTTAGGATATATCCATTCAAAAACAGTTGGTGGTTCTACCTTCATGTCTGTTGCCAAACTGCTGGCTTTGTGATTGGCACCCTTGGCTGGGGAATTGGACTTGGTCTTGGACACTCTTCAAGATTCTACAGCTTCCATGTTCACCGGATACTGGCTATTTGCATCTTTGCCTTCAGCACATTACAAGTAAATTTCTCAAGTTTCTTTTGTACGAAAAAAATGGGATCAATTTCTTCTTCTTTTTTTCTTTTTACATTGATGTAAAATAACACATCAACTTAGACAAATTAATAAGATAATTAATTAGTGAGATGATTTTTTTTTTTTTTTTGTTGAGAGTGCATCTGCCTTTATCACCATAATGAGAGGATATTTGGATATTTTGCCTGATTCTTGTGACTTTGGTTCTAATTTGATTGTTTTCCGACCCCAAAGCTCTGTCCTTGGTCTCCATTTTGTTGCAACTTGATGGGGAAATACTCATAACCTCCAAAGTTTGGATTCATTGAATTTTCTTACTCTTTTTTAATTATTATTATTTTTTTCAGCTTCTGGCTTTCCGTCTGATTCCAACGAAGCAAGATGAGTACAGGAAGCACTGGAATTTGTATCATCATTTTTTGGGATACACACTGATTGCCATTATCACAGTGAATATATTTCAAGGGATTGACATATTAAAGCCACGAAACGTTGGTTGGAAACGGACTTACATTGGGATCCTGATGGCGTTAGCCATGATTTTTTTAGCTTTGGAGATTTGCACATGGATTAAGTTCTTGGTCTCAAAGAAGGTTAAAAAAGGAAGGGAAACACCAAACCATTAGCACACCACCCCCTTCATCAACATCTGGATAAAGAAACATGCATGCACCTCTGCATGCACCTCAGCATGCAATTATGCATGCATCTTTATGTATTTAAAATTTGTTGGTAAATTGATTTCCTCTTCCTCTTGTTTAAATGTTTACGAGGGACAGACATTTTAATATTAAAAAAAATTTCTATCTAAGGATATTTATTCTATAAATTTATTATAATTTAAATTATAAAACAACACTCTTAATTGATTTTATTGTATAAAATAAAGAGTAAGAGCATCTCTGTGAAGACTTCTAATACAAGCAATTATACTAGCTACTAATATGCTATACTTAATTATTAGTTCTTGTCAATTATTTAAATAATTCAATGGTTACCTTCTTCTATTAGAAATAAAAAGTCTTGAATTTAAATCGCATGACATGCGGATGTGGTGAAATAAAAGATGAAAAATGATTACTTTTCATTTACAACCAAGATAAAAAAATAAAATAAAATATCAGTTCTTAGGATTCAGTCGCACTACAAGCATTTATCCTTCTAAATAGACAGGCATCAGGTAGGTAATATGGTAGCAAAACGGATTCTTTCAAAGAAAAGAAATAGACCCTATAACCACAAAAAAAGTTTTTATTTTCGGCCAAGCATTTTTAGGCGACCAAAATAAAATCTACATTTTTGTTGTTTCCTTTTACAGCTTAAGAATATTTTCAACCTTTTATATTTTAAGAAAAAAGATTTAAATGTATTATTTTGGTGATAATCTCTTTTTTATAAAATTAAAAGATTTTAAATTTAAATTATTTAATAAATAAACACATAAATGTAATGAATTTTAAATTTTTTTAAAATTATTTTTTTATTATACAATTTAAATTTTATACATTACCATATTCATAATTTAAGATGCATCCACATAAAAATAAGTTTTAAGATATAAAAATAAGGACAGGACATGACACATGAGTGGGTGAACTTATAAGAGCCAAGTTAAAAAAACTAAACCAAACCGAGTTAAGAATATTTAATTCTCTTGGGTCAGTCCGGACTGACAAAAGATAATTTTATTAGTAATATTTTTTTTAACATGATTTTATTAGTAATATTTTGGTCCATAAAAAATAAAAATTCACATCCATTATTTTATTCGTAGAGAACACTGAAATTCTGAAAATGAGTTAAAACCAGAAAAAATTGTGGAAGGTTTGGAAAATGGCAGCGCCGGCGGCAGTGGAGGGAGTAGCTGTGACGGCTCTCCGCTCAGTCTTCCTTCGAGTCCGGCAAGCGGCGGAGCGGGCAGGGACGCAAACGGAACGTGTACGGGTCGTGGCCGTATCCAAGACGAAACCCGTCTCCCTTATTCGCCAAGTCTATGACGCCGGCCACCGTTGCTTCGGTGAAAATTATGTCCAAGAAATAGTCGAGAAAGCTCCTCAGGTTGTTGTTTTAATCGGATTTCCGGTCTTTGGAACTGAATTTGGGACTATGCCAGTCCTGTGTTCTATTTTTCCTGCTAATTTCTTGGATTATTTTTTTTCCTTTTTTGGTTTTTGCACAGCTACCTGAGGATATAGAATGGCATTTTATTGGCCATTTGCAGAGTAATAAGGCTAAAACGCTCCTGGGTATGTTGATCTTTCAAGTACATTTTAGTGATTGTTCATTCATTTCAATTTGCATCCCTCAGCGGGTTTTGTTCATTATTTCTGTGTAAATTCTTCTGCTCTTAAGTTCAATCAAAGAGTCTGGAATTATAGTCCCTTTCTTTAATGGTAAATATTTTAAAAAATTAAACTTTGGTTATGATTGGTGTAAATTTTTAATCACTATGAATGTTTAGAGTTCTACTTGTTTTAATCATACTGTGAAGCTGACATCATCTCCAAAAATGGGGATGATGAATTATGAGAGTTTCATTTTCAAAGTTTTCATTTTTCTTTTACCCTTCAATGCAGGTGGAGTGCCAAATCTAGCCTTCTTTCATGGTGTAGATAATGAGAAGGTAAAGACTTTCACCAGTGTCTATTATGGGTATGGGTATGGGTATGGAATGTAGCACACAGCAAATAGGTATTAGGTTCTTGGCTGACCTAAGTTAAAAACATTTGCAGAAGTTTAACAAAAACGTTTATAGTTTCCAGTTAATTGTATGTTATGAAGATATGTGCGGTTCTGCTGGTTTCTGTGTCTTATATCTGTTTTGAGCCTGCCTGCTAAACTTTCAGAAATCACATAGCAAGTTTTAGTAGCCTGGATGAAGGCAACTAAACTTGTAAGAGATTATAGATCCCCTAACAGGTTGCTTATGGAGGCAATGTTTTGAACTGAGATATCTTTGTAATCACCAGATTGCAAATCATCTTGACCGAGCAGTTTCAGGCCTTGGGAGAAATCCTCTGAAGATTTTTGTACAAGTAAACACCAGTGGAGAAGCATGTGAGTATAGACAATTCCTCTAACATTTGTCAAGTAAATCTGAAACTTAAATTCAATTTTTGGCTTTGTTGCTTATCATTTGTATTTAAGCCTTCCTGATAAACTTGTTAGATTGATAATTTATTTGGTTGCTTTCACATTGTTGCAGCAAAATCAGGGATTGATCCCTCTGATTGTGTGCATCTTGCTGAATATGTTAAATCACACTGTCCAAATTTGTTGTTTTCTGGATTAATGACAATAGGAATGCGGGACTATACATCAACACCAGAGAACTTCAAGGTAATGGATTTCATGCCAACCACACAGTATTGTGTAAAAATGAAATCTACTCTCCTATTGCATCGGAAAGAACTCCATTGGTTGTGGTTCAAGCATATAATGCTACTTTATGTATTCTCATAGCACTTCTTCATGAGGTCATTGACCATCACAGGATTGTAAAACAATATATACCCCTTTTCCTAGTGTATATACTTTCTTTATTTTTAATGTTGTTTGCTTTGGGTCTTTACCATTCAGCAATATATCTTCCTATCTCTTCTTTGTATTCCGGCTGTTAAATTTTCTCAGCCATAAGTTTATATCTTCTGATGCAACAGACACTATCAAATTGTAGACTTGAGGTTTGCAAGGCACTTGGAATGGCGGAGGATGAGTGTGAGCTATCAATGGGCATGTCGGGTGACTTTGAGCAAGCGGTATGGAGTACATTATGTTGCAACACACTCCTATGTTTCCTATGAGAAATAAACCCTTGTTTCTAAATGTTTGAATTCTTTTAGATATCCTGACTGGAACCATTATCTGCTTATTATTGCCTGGTCACTGAGAAATCATGTCTTCTGATACTTGTAGCAACTTGTTTCATAAGAAATGCGGTTTACTAGGAAGAACTGAATCTTCTGAAAGTTTCAACCTCAGAATCTGGGCAGCATTAAAAATACATGAATGTTATTGCTCTCTTGCGTTCTGCTGATGAATGTTGCTCTATGACTGGATGCAGATTGAAATGGGAAGTACTAACGTGAGGATTGGATCAACTATCTTTGGACCAAGGGAGTACGCAAAGAAGCCGCAGAATTGACATCTTCATGTTCACCGCTCTCGCTCACATGGGTTCCTTATATACTATTGTAATATTTTAAATTGATTGTTCATGTACTTAAATTTCTATTGTGTAGATTACCTCCATACCAAAGATGAAAAATATAAAATACTTCCATCATGTCTTGTTGTTAATTGCTTGTATTCAGCATCTTTTAACAATAAAAGTTATTTCAATCTCCGTAACAAACAGCATTTACGTGATTGATTGTAAGTTTGAATTTTAAATATATTAACTTAGGAAAAAAAATTAACTTTAACATAATCACTAGTTGCTAATTGCATAAAATTCATGTGTTACATGCTATAATTAGAGAGAGTGATTGAAAGAAAGTGTTGAAATAGAAATGTGTAACTAGAACCCTCATAATCTTAAATAATAGTTATTCTCTTTTTCTCCTAAATTAAGTGAAAAGAATGTCTGATACTAAGTGGTATAATAGTTATTCTTCTTTCAATAGGTGTCAAAACAATAATATTTTGAATTCTATGTTCAAATCTTCTCCCATCTCTAAAAATTTCCCTTGTTCAAAAAAAAAAAAGAAAAGAAAAGAAAAAAGTGTACATATTAGTTGTGAATTACTTATACAGTTTGGATTTTATTAGATTGTGTTACTTATGAATTACTTTACCATTTAGATTTTATCAAATTGTGTTACTTAAATTATTAAATATCACAAATTTTTTAATATTGAAAGCTGTGTCTAATGATACTTCTTTTGCCATTCAGTATTAGTCAAAACTGCAAACTGTTTTACCAAAAAAAAAAAAAAACTGCGAACTGTAAAATATAGTTTTCAGAAGATTATGACTGACGGCTCAAAATTTCTTAACTGAACATCCAGTCCAAATTCTTATGGTCTATCAGCCCACAAGAAAAAAGGTTCACTTGCAAAAAGCCTCTCCTCGCTAAGTGCAAAACAACTGCTGTTTTTTCTCTGGTTCTCTACTAAGAAATGACTTCACTTTCTCTTCGACTCAAATTTTCTCTGTATCCTCACAATAGAAAATTTCATTTCCAGCCCCAAAGTGAGTTTCAGATAATAACCTTTCCCAGGAAAGTAAAATTAAAGATTAGCTGTTCTGCTACAAACCCGCAACAGCAAGAAGAAAAGCGAAGGGGAAACAACCCGAAGAAGAAGAAGAAAAATGTAGCTGGAAGTGAGAAAGGGGTTGACCCAGTTGGATTCTTAACGAAACTCGACATTACCCATAAAGCTTTTGCTCAGTTTCTCCGGGAAAGGTATAAACTTTAGCTATAAAATAACTGAAGAAAAAGAGAATTGGTATTATCTGTTTGGTGACTGGGAAAATGAAAGCGGAAATGAGCGAAATGGGAAAAGCTGAAAGGTGGGGTTGTATGGTTTTTAGTTTTGTGGGAGTTAAGAGGTCATGCTTCCAAAGATTTGGTAGTGGATATTGTTTTGCTGTGTGTCTTTCCAAGAAGTAAAGGAAAATAAAAGAACATACTGTAGAAATGTTGGAATTTTTATGCATTGCTTATCATCTTTATAGGGCAATCATGTGCTACTGATTTTTTGGTGTCAATTTTGCAGGCATAAATCGTTGAAGGACCTTAAAGATGAAATCTTTAACCGCCACCTTAATCTTCAGGAGATGGCTTCTGGGTTAGCTAAGAAATTTCCAATTTCCATTTTCTAATGTTGTGTTATCATATTTGAGTCTGTTTTTGGGGTTTGATTATTGGTAATCATAGTGCCAATAAAGCTTCATGTTTTGTTTTCTGGAAAGGATTGAGTGCTGGAATTTGTTTCCATGTGTTTGTCAAATTAGAAGTATGATTGCTTTAATTTTTCAGTGCTGTAAGCCTTTGTGCCTTTGAATCCCATTTCAGCGAATTGATGTTTTGTTGAGTATAATTGTTGTTTTTATTTTTGTTCAGGTATGAGATATTGGGTATGCATCGAAATGTGGAACACCGTGTTGATTATATGGATTGGGCTTCAGGTTTGGCATAGAGTTTCAAATTCTTGAGTCATACCGTGTTCAAGTCTTGGCTTTATGCCTGAACTTTTAGCTTAAATTCAACTTTTTTCTTTAATTTAATTTTTTTAATAATTTTGGATACCCTTGTGCTTTTAAATTATCATTTTTAATTCAGTTTTCAGAAACATTTAGGTTATCTTATCAAACATATCACTTAATGAAGCTCTTTGGATTAGTTTATATGAATTGAATGCCATCAGAGATAATTTTGCAAAGAAGGGTACCATCATTAGTCTTTTAGCTTATTTCATTGATGAAAACTATGCATGTTGATAACAGGTGCCCGCTATTGCTCACTGGTTGGTAACTTTAATGGGTGGTCACCAACAGAGAATGCTGCAAGGGAGGGTCATTTTGGCCATGATGATTATGGATACTGGTTTATCATTCTTGAAGATAAATTAAGGGAAGGAGAAAAACCAGATGAACTCTATTTTCAGCAGTATAACTATGTGGATGATTATGATAAAGGTGACAGTGTTACTATTGAAGAAGTTCTTGAAAGAGCAGATGATGAGTACTGGGAACCTGGAGAGGACCGCTTTATTAAGAACCGGTTTGAATTGCCAGCAAAGTTATATGAGCAGCTGTTTGGTCCTAATGGACCTCAAACAATTGAGGAATTAGGAGAAATACCAGATCCTGAAACAAGATATAAGGCATGGAAAGAACAGCATAAAGATGATCCTCCAACTAACTTACCTCCATTTGATGTCATTGATGATGGAAAGGACCATGATATTTTTGATGTTGTAGCAGATCCTGTGTGGCAAGAGAAATTTCGTGCCAAGAAGCCTCCCCTGCCATACTGGATGGAAACACGCAAAGGAAGGAAGGCATGGTTGAAAAAGTACACCCCAGGTATTCCTCATGGAAGCAAGTATAGGGTTTATTTCAATACTACCGATGGTCCTCTAGAACGAGTGCCTGCTTGGGCTACTTATGTTCAACCAGGTAAATGTAGTCTCTGTTTGATCATTTCTTGCTTCCCCTTTGTAACCTAGTAGCTCATAACCTGTCTGCACATACAATTTATGTTCAGATGCAGCAGGAAAGCAAGCCTATGCCATACACTGGGAACCTCCTCCTGAATGTGCATACAAATGGAAGAACATGTCCCCTAAGGTGCCAAAGTACTTACGCATATATGAATGCCATGTTGGTATAAGTGGATCAGAGACTAGAATATCTTCTTTCAATGATTTCATTGAGAAGGTAAATCTGTGTTGAATTTTTTATATAGCTTTTGTGTTGTAATAGGTCATTGTCTTCAGTTTTACACTAAGGCCTTCCCATTGTAGGTCCTTCCTCATGTAAGAGAAGCTGGATACAATGCAATCCAGTTGATTGGAATCGCTGAGCACAAAGATTATCACACTGTTGGTTATAGAGTAAGTAAAAACATTCTCAGAAACCTTCATTTCTGGTTTAATATTTTAAATTTTGATTCATTTAACTTTTTTAGTTTAAAAGTCCAAAATCTTTTCTCTTTCATTTTTGTGGGACTTAATATAATTAGGTTCATACTCTGGTTGTGAATTGAACTGTAATTTATAGATTAAAGAATTACAATAAACTAAAATGACATTACGTAAAAGCTAATTTTCAAGTTTGACAGTTGAAATTTTCTTTAATAATTTGTGTCTCAAGTTTGATTACATTGGCTATGTCTTTTAGTTGCATAACTTATGATTAGGTCATTATGTTACATGGACACCATATTAGACGTCCACTAGATGATTAGGCAGCTATTTCTTAACTTTTCCAATGTCTTTTGTCCGTGATGGTTAGGGGAAAATAATCATAAAATTGTAACTCATATTCTGTCATCTCTTTGTGCTTTTCTTTATCACAGTATCATTTGGTGCAGTAGGGTGTATAATTGTGATCTACCATCTCCATAATGCAGGTCACAAATTTTTATGCTGTTAGCAGCAGATATGGCACACCTGATGACT
Source organism: Rubroshorea leprosula (assembly GCA_020521535.1). Lineage (NCBI taxonomy): Eukaryota > Viridiplantae > Streptophyta > Magnoliopsida > Malvales > Dipterocarpaceae > Rubroshorea > Rubroshorea leprosula. The sequence goes on along the minus strand of BPVZ01000130.1, from coordinate 415,903 downwards.
TTAAGCGCTTGGTTGATGAAGCACATGGTTGCTAAACTGTGATTTCCTCCTTTTTGGCTTGGCTTCATTCTTTCTGGTTAATAAAGCTTATGTATTGTTTACCTTGCAGGATTAGGACTGCTTGTCTTTTTAGACATTGTGCATTCCTACTCAGCTGCTGATGAAATGATTGGACTTTCAAGATATGATGGATTAAATGATTGCTACTTTCATAGTGGTAAAAATTTCTTTTACTGATCTGTTTTCTGCTGCAGTCACTTAATGCCAACCTTTTGTGTCCTCAGCACTTTAGTAGCTTATGTTTATTGTTGTGCAAGTGTTGCATATATATTCTTCTGTGAGATTTGCATTCTGTATGTATCAGAATTGGATACTTTAGGTTGCTTAAATGAGGCATGCAATTGGGTTTCTGATGTAGATAAGTAGCATGGTGTTGGCAAACAATTTATTCCTCTTTTCTTTTTTACTGTTTTTTGCGATGCGACCACTGTGAAAGAGAGATAATCATAATCATGTTTGGGAGAAAGGGGGGTTGGAGGGGATGATGCAGTTTGTTTGGAGGAGATGGGAAATCTTGATCTATATCACTGTAATGGAGCATAAATCTGAGAGAAACCCATACCAAGTTATATGTTCTTTCCTGCTGTTGTGTTGAAGCTTATGTAGAAAAGAATAATGAACAAAGTTACTTATTTTAGGTTTCAATATGGGTGATTGAATATTTTAATCCTTTTCCTGTCATCTCAGTTATATTTTTATGTGTTTCCTTTGCCTTTTTATTTGCAACCCCCTTCCCCCACCCTCACCACCCCTCAAAATACAAATGAAAAAAAAAATGAAAAACCTTTCTTCCCATGAAACTGAAGTTACTTTGTGTTATTGGAAGGTTGTCAATGTTCAGAATATAGCTTATAAGTCTTAAGGACAGCTTAAATATAGCATAACAGCAAGCCCACTCTACTGATGTATACATTAAGAAATCATTAAGTAGACTGGCAGACTGGTTAGTTTATAATTGAATTTCTGCTGCTCAACTATACCACATTAATAGGTAAACGAGGGCATCATAGACACTGGGGTACCAGGATGTTCAACTATGGTGATCTAGAGGTTCTGCATTTTCTTCTCTCAAATCTCAACTGGTAAATTATGAGTTCAAGCTTTCTGTTTGTCCCCCCCACCCCCTCTGTTTTCCTAGTGACTTTGATATGAGCTTTTGAGAAATAACTTGTTTCCTTTTTTCTTTCTGGAGGCAATATTGGCATTGGTTTTGAGACAATTCTTTTGTAGGTGGGTTGTGGAGTATAAGATTGATGGTTTCCAGTTTCATTCTCTCGCATCCATGTTGTACACACATAATGGTTTTGCTTCCTTTACTGGTGATCTAGACGAGTAAGCTGTCTTTTCACTCTTTTGAAACCTTTTCTTTCTATGACCACCTTCTTCTAGAGCTGGGAAATTATATTGATATTATTTGAAGTTCTTGGGCTTAATAAAGTATTTTTATGGGAAATATTTTAAACCTTATCACTAGCAGCTGCAACAATACATCTTCCTTTAAGTATCTTAGCTATTATAGGTAATTTGCAGCCCTAATATTGATATTTATGGGTTTTGGATTTCATGGTCGCATAGCCTTTTTTTTTTTTTTGGAACATTAGGACCTCATAGCTTTGCTCAAACCTAAATGATCAGATTGGAAAATGGTAGTTGGTTGGGCCCCTGGGCATGGGATCAGATAGTAGAGATGTGTGATCAGGGTGGGTAGGTTTAGGGTGGTTTGAGTAGCCCTAGCAAGTTAAGAACTGATTTGAAATAAATCGAACTTTTTCACAGGTACTGTAATCAATATGTTGACAGGGAAGCCTTAATGTATCTCATTTTGGCAAATGAGATACTGCATGCTCTGCATCCTAATATAATAACAATTGCTGAAGATGTAGGTATCATGCCTGCTGTGCCTCTTTACCAGATAAACTCAGTAACTTCTGTCTATTTTCATCTATTTTTGACAACCAAAATTACACAAGACTAGGAAGCCAAAATTATATCTATTCTGCTTTATGGGTTGAAATTTTATTTTATTTTATTTTTAATACTCAGGCAACATTTTACCCCGGGCTATGTGAACCAACTTCTCAAGGAGGATTAGGATTTGACTATTATGTCAATCTTTCTGCATCTGAGATGTGGTTATCTTTACTTGACAATACTCCTGAACGTGAATGGAGCATGACCAAGGTCATACAAGTTTTATTGGTTTTATTTATTTGTTTATGTTTTGACCAATGGCTGGACTATACATGTTAGGAAGTACATTTCCAATTCAGTACTAGCATATCTCTTCCATCTACTATTGCAACTTTAATTGTATTTACCTCAATAAAACAGGTTATCAGCACCTTGGTGGGCAATAGACAGTATGCAGATAAGATGGTTATGTATGCTGAAAATCACAACCAAGTAAGTTCAATTTTGTAATCTTTTGCTGTACAAAAACATTATTAGTTTAAAATGTATTAAAACAACTTATTCTAAGTTTCAGTTTTATATTCATTTCATGATGATATGTCCTGCCATTTCTGTTCTGTATTCTCAGTCTATATCTGGAGGAAAGTCATTTGCAGAGATATTGTTTGGGAGAATCCAAGAGAACTCTCCTCACTCAGAGGAATTGTTGCTTAGAGGGTGTTCATTACACAAGGTTGCTGTGTTTCTACATTTCTACATTTTTTCTATTGCACATTTTCTGCAAAAAAAATCAACCTCAATTGATTGCTTATCAATATAAGTTTTTAGCTTTTTTCAGCCATTCATATGAGTTCTTAGTTGTTCAGCATTTCTCACATTCCTAGCATTTATGTTTACAGATGTAGGAAGGGTAATTATACGTGGTGCTTAAAGTGGCTTGCAATTTAGCTTCTTCATTAAGATCATGTGTTTTCATCTGTTATGCATGTGCAACATTATATCATATCACATTAGCCAAAATCTAAGAGGAATAGATCACATGCATGAAGTTTAAATACAATACATCCTGTAAAAGTTGTATACTAGTTTTGTGCCTTTACTTCATTCAATAATCAGTACTCTTTTCCTTAAGCCAGATGATCAGACTGATCACATGCACAGTCGCAGGTCGTGGTTACCTCAACTTTATGGGCAATGAATTTGGACATCCAAAGGTAAGGGTACTTTTCTTTCACTTATCCATGCAGACTTTGTTTCTGTGATTAATTATCTTTTTATCTGCTAGAGAGTCGAGTTCCCGATGGCCAGTAACAACTTCTCATTTTCTCTTGCTAATCGTCGATGGGATTTGCTAGCAAATGGAGGAATGTATCAAGATTTATTTTTCTTCGATAAGGTATGATTTTTATAACTTGTTTTATTCTGTTCGACAGCAAATGGTGAGAAATCAGTGTCTGTTCTGTTAAAACTAGAAAGGAGTTGAGAAATGCTAGATTCATGGGGTATCTGTATTGATTTGATTATACTCTTTTCTGTTCCATATATATGTAGCAATCAAAATCTTTGAAGAGGACATTTATGCTTATTATGATAAATGGTTTACCACCTTTGGGTTATAGAATATGGTATACTTCAATTAGCATTGATTGCAAAAATATAATTTTTCTTCACGATGATTTTCTAGGACCTCATGAAGTTGGATAAAAATGAAAGGGTACTTTCTAGAGGATTTCCAAACGTTCACCATGTGAACGAGACCAATAAGGTATCACAATATTCTCTTTTCATTCAATAAATTAATCCCTTCCCTTTTTTATCTATATGTGTGTGCTTACACAATCAAACATAATTGCTGCTTCTTTATAAAGTTATCTGAATCTGTCTATCTATTAGCGTAGATGCACATACCCACAAGTATATACAGCTCAACTGTCACTGGAAACTTATTCCAACTAAACACGGATGTATTGCTGTTGCAGTGGTGTCTAAGCTTCAATGCATGTATAATAAACTAAGAGCAAGAAATTGATTAGATATAGAAAGCTTAGGAAACCAGACTTGTTATTTTTCTTGTGTTTTTATATGAGTTGTTCAGCATAGTATGAACCCGTAGGCTTAAAATTTATGGATTTAGCTTTCCTCTTTTCTCTTCAAGACATTTCATGGCAATGTTATAAATTCTTTTGCATGTAATTTTCTTAAGTTTCATTTTCTCTATTGTTTTTCTAGGAAATATGCGACAGTTATCTTATTAATTAGAGTACCTTTCACATATACAGGTAATATCCTACCTAAGGGGACCTCTTCTCTTCATATGTAATTTTCATCCCACAGAGTCATATGAAAGATACAGTGTAGGAGTGGATGAAGCTGGCGAGTATCAAGTAAGAATTTTCCCCATTTTAGTTTATCAAATATGGAATTTCTACCTAGTTTTATCTTCAGTGTTGCAACAACCAGAATGATATAGGGTATCATCTAGAGCACAGATATCGCATTATTTTTCTTTGGTAAGAAAATTGTCTAAGCATATCCATTCACTTGGGAGAGAACCATACACAAAAATACAAAGGGACTTAAGTCTAAAATTGAAACGAAATGGAAATTAGGAAAATTTGAAACTTCAACATCAATGGCAACTCCATGAATTTAAAGTTGAATTTGATTATATCCTCTCATCATTGCTCAGATCATATTGAATACTGATGAAAGAAAATATGGAGGCCAAGGACTTATAAAGGAGGACCAGTACATTCAAAGATCCATTAGTAGAAGGTAATCATTTACTTGACAAAATAACAACTGTGAAAGTCATTTTCTTTCATCTGATCTGAATCTCTTATCTGTCTGCCATCTTTTGCAGAGTTGATGGTCTACGAAACTGCCTAGAGGTGCCTCTGCCTAGCAGGACTGCCCAGGTCAGTAACTTCTGTGCCAATTAGTCATTAAAAATGATTGTTCAGGACCCTCCTTCAAAATCGTAATTTGCTTTACATATTATACTATAGATGATTATGAAATATGGAATGAATGAATAAGTGGATAGAAAATAAACCCAGGAGTTGTTTCACAAGGATCCTCATTCAATTGTTTGAAAAACAGTATTTATATCAAGCTTCTGCTTCAGCATTTTGTCGAACTCGGTATTTCAATATTTGTAGGTTTACAAGCTAACTCGGATTCTAAGAGTATGAACCACTTCACATTCTGGCTGGAACTGCTGGGTGGAGTTCAATGAATGAAAAAGCAAACGGCAGTCGCTCACTCATTATTGCATACCAGCATTCAGTTAAAGTTGAAAATGGTTCACTGAAGAGGAGTCATCCTGAATTTTTAACAACCAAATTAGCAGATGAAATGGAATAACTCTATCTTCCAATTCTCCTCATAATGTGGTGCTCACCTCTATACAATCTAGCAGCTACTGCTGCCTACTGGTGGGACATTGGACATTGGATATGGGACATGGTTGCCTGAAACTTCATTGTCTGGATGCTGGATGTATGCAACAATCAAATTCAAGGTTTCTACAACACTAAATCATTAGTTCTTAGTATTTATATAGAGTACCGTTTTTACCATTGTCATAGGTAGGGTACCGCTGTTGGATCAGTTCAGTCGGAACTCAGGCCGACAAGCCTTTGTTCAATAATACTTTTTAGTGTTTTAGTTTTTAGTTTTTATATTTTTTTATTACTTTAAAAGTATTTATATTAGATATATTTTATATATTTTTAAGATATTAAAAAACTAAAAAATCAACCACTGCAATTATTGGTTAGCACTCTTTCTTAAATATATTTTTATGTTAGGGTCATGATATAAGATAATTTTTTTATATTGTTATTTTATATAATTTTTACATATCATTAAATAAACAGATATATTTAATATTACGAGTTTCAAATGAATAAAAAAATAATTATTTAAATGATATGTAAGATTATATAAAAAATAATATAAAAAGTTTCTTCTTAAATCATTTTCCTTTTTATTAGGTTAAATGCTCATTTTGATTCCTCAACTTTATCAGTTTGCACATTTTTTATCTCTAAAGTATTTTTTGCACATTTTTGATCCCTTATATTTAAGAAATGCACAATGTTTGTCTTTCTGTCAATTTGGGTCATTAACTCCGTTCACATGACATTTTTTATTTTTTATTTTTATGACATGGAGAAGACAATGACTTTTTTTTATGACATGTTATCTTCCCGTGCCAAAACCCCTCCAATGCCCGTTCAATGGGTCCCATGTTACTTACAAAAACCACCAATAAAGAAAGATGTTTTTTGGGTTTCTCTTTCAACAATAAAAATAGAGATTTTCTTCAAACTCAAATTCAGATTTTCTTTGGGATTCCAAAGATTTTTCGCAGATTTCATTAATTAATTATCATTAAACTATAATTTTTTATGTTAATTAAAATTGAGATTCTAAATTAATTTATAATTAAATCACAATTTCCTCATCAAATTTTCTTAACAAAAAAGATTGAAACCATTTTCTCGACAGCCAAACACCCAAACTGTAAAATTTTCTAGCCAAACAAATGGAAACCCACTAAAAATTTCTTCTTTGCCCGTAGGTCATTGCTTCTGTTCTTTCCATCGCCCGCAATGCTCTTTCCATTTTGAACATTAAAATCATTTAGACAATAGTTAAGAAATATGAAGCAAAAGGATCTCAAAAATCCCTCACAACCTACAATTTGCATAAACTCAGCAAAAGGATCCTAAAAATCCCTCACAACCTACAATTTGCATAAACTCTTCATAACAAATATGTAACAAAAGAAAAAAAAAAGTGGAGCTGGGTTTGGTGGAACCCAATTACTGGGTTCTGGGTTCGATGGAACCCAGCGTTGGGTTCCTCGAACCGAGCAAATGTGGATTCGATTCGATGAAACCCAGCTTGGGTTCCACCAAACCTAGTAGATCTAGATTCGATGGAACCCAATTTGGAATCCAGCAGATGGGTTCCATCGTTTGACGGAACGCAGCAAATGGGTTCCATCGAACCCAAGCTAGGTTCCCTTGAACCCAAATCAGCTGGGTTTGAGGGAACCCAACAACACAGAGGAGGAAAATGAAGAAAGAATAGGAGGAAGAGGAAGAAAGAAAAGGAAGAAGAGGAAGAAAGAAAAAGAAGAAAGAAAGGAAGAAGATGGATGGAAAGAGGGGAAGAAGATGGATCAAGAAAGGGAGATAGGGGTATTAAGGTAAATTTGTAGTTTTTTATTTTTTTTATTAAAAATATAAATATTAATCTAATTTGGTATATGTGGGACATGTCATAAAAAAAAATTTAGATCATCACTTTTTAAGTTGTTTTCGTCATATCATAAAAAAAATATAGAAAATACCACGTGACAAAGTTAACAGCCTAAATTGATGGAAGGACAATCATGAGGCATTTCTTATAGTTAAGAGATAAAAAATATGCATAAAATACTTTAAGGACCAAAAATGTGCAAACCAATAAAGTTGAAGGATGAAAATAAGCATTTAACCTTTTTATTATTATAAAAATAAATCATAACCCCTATAAAAAAAAAATACAAAGCATGTTATCTTTTCCAATAAAAGGTGATTCCGATTGAAGTAGTTAGGCGGTTAGTATCCACCCTGTCCCTAAATGAACATAAAAATAAAAAGTTCAACTTTTAAAAAGTGAAAGTAGCAGTCGGAATTTTTTTTTAAACACAAACAATGTGATTAAATATTTTTTTTATCTTAATTATATAATGAGATATAATTATTTTCATCTTTTATCTTATCTCGTTTGTATGTTATATTATTCAAATTCAAGATCACGTATTTAGTGAAAGAGATGATCATTAAATTATTCAAGTCATTAGTAATGTAATTAAATATTTTATTCATATATATTACTTATATTAATTTTGTGTAAGTTAATTTTACAAAATTTATCACTATTAAATATATTAAAGTTTTTAATCAAATTATTATAAATATTCTACTTAAAAATTAACATGTATAATATAAAATTTATTAAACAATTATTTTTTAAAATTTTTTTTGTTAATTTTAAAATACATAATAAAATACAGTCCTCTCTTCTTCTCTTACCATATCTATATGCTTACATCATGAATCTAAAATTTCTTAGTTTACTTTTCACTCTAAATGAAAAAGTTACCACTAAATTTCAGAAATCATAAGTGGTT
>BPVZ01000130.1:369935-389481 GCA_020521535.1 Rubroshorea leprosula | reverse complement strand
TATCTTTATCATATAAGCTAAATAAACTTATTAAAAAAGAAAAAAACTAATCAAAAACAAAATTGAGATTGAAAAAGGTCGCTCGTCTGCATTAAATAATTGCAGAAAAATTGGTATACGTGAACTTCCCAATGAAATTGGGGTTTTTTAACCCACAATCGTGCGAGCGGTAGTGAGAAGGCCAACGGATAGAGGAGAGGGAAAGTGGGGTTCCGCGTCTCTTACCGTACGGTGGTGGGGCCCCTTTCCGGTGAACGGAAAACCCAAAGGAAACGCTAAAACTCATACCCAAAATTACATTCAAGCGTCCACCTTCCTCTTTCGTGTCCTGTCAATTATTGTCTCTCTCTACGTACCCAGCAAAGCACCCACACCACTGGCCACATTGTACGCACTCCTCACAACCACAGCCAGAACCCTATAGGCTTCCTTCTCCTTCACTCCCCTCTGATCTATATATCTTCCCCCTCCCCTTTCTTCTCTCCTCACACGAAAATCTCAAGGAAAGCCAGCTTCCTTTAGCAGATGCAGCATAGAAAGCTTTTGTGTTTTCAGTTATGAAATTGATTGTGTCTTTGGAGTTTGTAGCTTGAAGGGTGAACGAAAGGGTGTTTCTGGGTTTTTGTGGGGTAATACCCGGGTTAGACGCGTTGTAGGAATCACGGCTATATACAAAGTTTCTCGGCCTCTCATTCATGTCCGGGCAGTACGACGCAAGGGTTGTGTGATCGAGAGCAACCCTTCGCCGCACGGCGGGCGTGGAGCCTTGCCTTCTGAAGGGGGCAGCCCTTCCGATCTCCTCTTTCTCGCTGGTGGTGGTTTCGTTTCCTTCTCAGTTTGCTTTTAGATTAGTAGTTTCTAGATATAAGCTTTATTAAGAATTTCTGTTTTAGAAGTTTAGATCTGTGTTTCTAAGTGAAGGAAGAAAATTTGTTAGAACAAAAAAAGTTAAAAGCTTGAAGTTGTTTCTGCTAGTTGGGGTCTCGGTGTGTTGTTTGAATTGTTGGGTTAAAGAAGAGGAGTAATAACATGATGCTTAAAATCAAAAGGGTGCCCACTGTTGTTTCGAATTACCAGAAAGAGGAGGCGGAAGGGAGCACTCGCCGCAATGGTGGATGCGGCAAGAATTGCCTCAGGGAGTGTTGCATTCAAGGTATTTGTTGAAATGCTTTGGTTACTCACACATGCATGTTAGTTTCTTCTTTCTGTTTTGGCTGGACAATCTTGAGGTTTTTTGTGGAGTTTAATTGTGATCGTGTTTTTGTTTATAGGAGCAAAACTTCCTTTATATGCCTTCAAGAAGGTGAACAATATTGGAAATGCAAGGAATATGCTTGAGAATGAGAACAGGGAATCTCCAGTTGCTTTTCTTGACTCGCTCCTTCTTGGGGAGGTATATTGCTGTTAATCATATAATGGAACATTTTAACCCATTTTCTTTCTTTTTATTCCTTCCCCAATTGTGAAATTAAAGTACCTTACCATTTGATGGTAGTGGGAGGATCGCATGCTCAGAGGACTCTTTCGTTATGATGTCACTGCCTGTGAGACCAAGGTTTATCTTTGTTCCTCTTCTTTTTCCTGTTGTATGCAATTCATGATGACTTGGAACATATGTGCTTAATTCAGATATCTTCTGCTCTTTACCATCAAAATTTATTATCTTGTGTTAGGTGATTCCTGGTGAATACGGCTTTATTGCCCAGCTGAATGAGGGACGTCACCTTAAAAAGAGGCCAACTGAGTTTCGTGTTGATAAGGTCCTCCAGCCCTTTGATGGGAACAAATTCAACTTTACTAAAGTTGGACAGGAAGAGGTCCTTTTCCAGTTTGAAGCAAGCGAAGATGGTGAAGTTCAGTTCTTCCCAAATGCTCCAGTTGATGCTGAGAATTCTCCAAGTGTTGTTGCCATTAATGTAAGTTTGTTGTGCATGTTTATTTGTTTAGAATTTAAGAGAGCTGGTTGAGCCAGAGCGATAAGTCTTATGAAAATGCTTAGATTTGCTTTGACTGTGTACAATTTAACAGGTCAGTCCTATTGAATATGGACATGTTCTGCTGATCCCCCGAATTCTGGAGTGCTTGCCCCAGAGGATTGACCGTGAGAGCTTATTGCTCGCTCTCTACATGGCAGCTGAGGCTGGGAGTCCATACTTCAGATTGGGTTACAATAGCTTGGGTGCATTTGCCACCATTAACCACCTGCACTTCCAGGTGCTTTTTTGCGGATTCTTTACTCATTGATACCTCATGATGAGAAGTTTCTAAAGCCAATTTAACCTTTGCAATGGCTGCAGGCCTACTTCTTGGCAGTGCCCTTCCCTATTGAGAAAGCCCCCACCAAGAAGATAACTGCTTTGAAAGATGGGGTGACCATCTCTGAGCTTTTGAACTATCCAGTCAGGGGTCTTGTCTTTGAGGGTGGAAATACCATACAAGACCTTGCCAACACTGTCTCTGATGCTTGCATCTGTCTTCAAGAGAACAACATACCGTACAATGTTCTCATCTCTGATTGTGGAAAGCGGATCTTTCTTTTACCACAGGTAATCAATTAGAGTCATAATTGAGGTTTTTTTTCATTATCTCCATGATGTTGCTAGTTCTTACCAATGAATTTTCAATTCGTCAAATGAACAGTGTTATGCTGAGAAACAAGCCCTTGGGGAAGTGAGTCCTGAGCTGCTGGACACTCAAGTGAATCCCGCTGTGTGGGAAATTAGTGGTCATATTGTGTTGAAAAGGAAGAAGGACTATGAAGAGGCATCTGAGGAAAATGCTTGGAGGCTTCTTGCTGAGGTGTCTCTCTCTGATGAGAGGTTTCAGGAAGTGAATGCACTCATATATGAAGCCATCTCCTTTGGTAACAATGGCAATATTGTTCAACAGCTGCCCGAGGAGCCTGATGTTGACGCTCAATCTCTTGCCGTAGATGATGCCATCAAGAAAAGCTCTCACCGCCGAGTGGTGGCTGGGACACCTGAATGCTTTGTTCTGCAGTAAGAATGAGCATTTGATGGATCAAATTCCAGCGTTTCTGGTTGTTTGTCTATAATTAAAGTATGGAATTTGGGATTGTAGAAGAACTTATCATGTCATGCCCGTGCCTAAATAAGCAAACAGAGTTTGCAATGCTGGAATGCCATTAGTGTTTTGAGTACTCTAGTAGTATGCTTGTTGGCATTGTGATGCTTTATCTGTGTGGTCAATGAGATTATATGTAAATTACCATGAATTGGTGGCTGTTAGTAGCTTATCTGAATGCATGTTTAATTATGTACCTGTTACGCCTCCTCTAGAGAATTTTTTTTCCTACTAATTGGATTCTTAAGGGGATATCCCATCATTCAATTTTTTTAAAAAAGCCAAATGGAAAAATAAGTTTTCATAATTTTTTAAATTTAAATTTAAATAACTTATTTTAAATCAAATTAAAAAAATTAATAATTTATTTTATGTACATATATTCATGCCTAAGTACACCTTACCCATTAAGTTAAAAAAATAAAAATAAGAACTGGTTATGTTTCATGATAAACACAACCCACCACGTTTTCATTTCATTTTCAACAATAAAACAAACAAAAATGATGGAGCTCATGGAACTGACCGGGTTAAGTGGCTTTAACTACGCTTGTAAAGTTCATATTTCTCCTCAAGGTAACGGTTCGAGTCGGTTCCATGACAAAATGTTAAAAAAAGAAAAAAAAAAATGATGGAGCTCATAAAACGTGAAGAAATGACAAGAGAGAGAACAGATCATTCCAAATTTCAATTATGGGTCTGAATTCCAAAAGCCTAGCAAATAGACAGCTCTAAAGTTTGTAATAAAAGCAGTGACGAGTATATTTCCTATCATAATCATAACAACTTGCATCGTAGGATAAGGAAGCTAATTAGAAAATGCACCACAGTGTCTTTTCTGGCTTCCGAGTTAAACTACCGGTGCAATATAAGTCAGAAAAAGTGGGTATTGGTATGTATTGTAAAAAATTAAATAGAAAAACATTTTAAAATTATATTAATTTAATAAAATTTTCAAAAATTAAAATATTTTAATTTTAAAGTAAAAATGAGATTATTTATTATTATTATTATTTTTTTATTAAAATGACATGATTTTAATTTTTTTTACTTAAATTTTTTTTCTAAATATGAGTAATAAACACTAATCTCATATAAGTTTGAGGGTAAAATAAAAAATAACAAAGTTTTGGAGCTAACTTAATAACTGAACAAAAATAAAGGAGCTAACATTTAGAATAAATTTTGCCTTAAATATACTGCACTACTGCCCCCTCAATCTTCTGCCTGCACTAGAACTGCGGAGCGGAGTTACTTCCAAAAACATTTTTTAAAAAAAATAAAAATCCTGCTCTTTCCATTCTCACATGGAAAGAATCAATCTTTAATACGCTCCAAAGCCCTAACACTCGCTTCTTTCTCACTCACATTTTATTACATTTTAGCGGAAAGCTTCATTCAGGTATCTTCTGTTTCTCTATCTATGATGGTTGCTCTTTTCAGTGTTTCGTTTGCTCTGTATTTTCTGTCTGGTTTCTGTTTGCTCTGTTTGTTTGGTGGGCAAGAAATAGCTGGAAAACTAACATGGGATTTTACAGGGGTTTATTCCCTATTCATACCATCCTAACTTGGGTTAATTTAATTGTCTGCTCCGTCTCTATACAGCTCGACAATGACTCTTTCTGTATTGCTGATATTAAAGAATCACCAGTGTGGTTTTGTTTGTCCGATTAGATAACAGTCATTCTGTCTTTTTTTTTTTTAATCAGTTTTGACCATGTTAAATGTGGGCTTTTGGGATAATTTTGATTTACTTTGATGATTATGTAAAAAAGTTGTGATCTTTTTTTTGTTATCCTCAACATAATCCATCAAGTGATGAACTTGTGGGTCTAACTGTTCTCTAGTGTTTTAATTCTACGAAGTTATTGAACTCAGTCAGTGTAGTGAGATTGATGCCTAAAACATGGTCAAGCAATGAGTGTATTTGTATTAGCAAAATTCATCCCTTCTATAATGAGTAGCTAAATTTTCAATTTTTCTCTTTGTGTAGTTTAAATTTGAAACCAATTTGTTAGTCTTTCATCAGGGACTTGGGAGCATCTTGAATTATTGAATTTGTGGCATGGCTTCTTCATCATTGTTTTCTACATGCACTCTTGACAAGGGTTCTTTTGGTTTAAAAGCCATCAGCTTCAAGAAAGAGTTAATGTGCTGTAATCTCTTCAACAAACTACCTGCATATTCGAGGGTTTTGATCAGTGAGAAATCAATAAAATGGAATCAAAGCCAAAATCCCCCAAGGAATGCAACCAAGTGCAGTGTGTTGGCTATTGAAGATTCACTGTCATTTCCAGTGGATAAGAAGTTTCAATTTGATGATGTAATTGATGCTCAACAGTTTGATAGAGATGTTTTGAGTGCTATATTTGAAGTTGCTTGGGAGATGGAGAAGATTGAGAAGAAATCACCCGGAAGTCAACTTCTTAAAGGTTATCTAATGGCCACCCTCTTTTATGAGCCTTCAACTAGAACTAGACTTTCATTTGAGTCTGCCATGAAACGTCTTGGTGGTGAAGTTCTAACGACTGAAAATGCTCGTGAGTTCTCTTCAGCAGCCAAAGGAGAGACACTAGAAGGTAGATATTTATCTTCTTTTTTGGTATTTTAGAGTTATTTTTGCTCTCAATAGTTGTGACCATATTGTTGGATTTGCAGATATTATAAGAATTGTAGAGGGGTACTCTGATATAATTGTGATGCGACACTTTGAAAGTGGTGCTGCCAAAAGGGCAGCAGCTACAGCTGGCATTCCTATTGTTAATGCAGGTGATGGTCCTGGACAACATCCCACCCAGGTATGTACTGAGCCTTTCATTATGTGATTCTGCAAATGTCATGGTTATCATTTGATATCTGGCTTTTTGAAAACCTTTGGATAGAGATTCTGTTCACAAAGCAAGAGCATGTTCTTGTCTTATCTTGTCACGTCATCATGATCTTGTGCCTTGTCTAGGCCCTTTTGGATGTCTATACCATACAAAGAGAAATAGGGAAATTGGATGGCATCAGAGTTGGGCTTGTAGGAGATCTTGCCAATGGTAGAACTGTCCGTTCACTTGCCAACTTGCTTGCAAAGTACCAAAATGTGAAAATCTACTTTGTCTCTCCTGATGTGGTGAAAATGAAGGTAAGTGTCTAGAAGTTTTTATTTATGATGACTAAGTGGCCTATATGTGGAATCAAGCCTAACAATGTAATGGTAAAAAAAATAGACATTGCTTCTCTGCTAGTCTATGATCAGTCAGACCCTTTCATTTCATTTCCATTTATTCTTTGTCAGGATGACATAAAAGGTTATTTGACATCACAAGGAGTGGAGTGGGAAGAAAGTGCTGACTTAATGGAAGTGGTCTCTAAGTGTGATGTGGTGTATCAAACTCGCATCCAGAAAGAACGGTTTGGGGAGAGAATTGATCTTTATGAAGAAGCTCAAGGTAAGTACATAATAAATCGTGAAGTGTTGAAGGTGATGCAGAAGCATGCTGTGGTCATGCATCCTCTTCCAAGGCTTGACGAGGTAACCCTCTAGCATTTCAACAATGCATACATAATCCTTGGGACGTTTCCTATATATGTTGTTGGTTTAAGTCATTTACACTATATTTCATTGATATCATGCACAGATTACTGCAGATGTTGATACAGATCCAAGGGCTGCCTATTTTAGACAAGCAAAGAATGGTCTTTATATCCGGATGGCTCTTTTGAAACTCTTGCTTGTGGGGTGGTGAGATTCGCGGTTTTCTTCCATTTAAGATTTTAGCATGTAATCCAGGTACAAGTTCTCTTGAGATAGACCGTAAGTCCACCTATAATTTCTTCTGATCAGAAGAGTGGAATTTTTTATGACCAATTTATATCCAAAATCAATGATCTATTGGTTCAAATAGAAAGTTTGAATCTTGTGAATAATAAAATAGACGTTAAAAGAGTTTTCTCTTATAGGTTCTAATGTAATTTGGTTTTAGATTAGTTGCGGTTTAATGTGTTTTTTGGATTTGTACCTAAAAAAAATATTATGCCCAGCTGATAAACCATGGAGGTTCATGATTCAACCAATCCTACATTGTCTTTCTGATGATATCAGTTTCTTTTTGTCAAAATAAATGCCTCGTGCCTGTCTGGTCTCCAAATAAAAAGCATCATAACCAAACATTCAACAGAACATGCGCCTCATCAGTCATCTCTAACAACTTTATCTTTTTTACTCCTTGCTGCATCAAGGAGTGATCAACACACAGAATAGGGATGAAATCGAAATGTCTTAAAAAGTCGCGTGTGGGTAATGAGATTATAAAAAGTGAACAAGATGCCACTACTATATCGGTTGCATGCCGAACATGAAATGGCAAATTCATATAGCAACACGTGCGCAGCTAAATCGGCCCGGAAAACGACACGTGCGTGCCGTCTTATCTTGGCCGATGTTAATATGTTATTAGTAGTAACTCTACTAAGGTGATCTCCATTTGCTCTTTCAATTCCTAACCAAACATGGGAGGCCAAAGCCATCTCTTTCTCCTCCACACCTCTTCCAGAGCAGCCGTTGTCCAGCGGATCTTGGCGGCGCCATGCACTCTCTGCAATCCCATCAAGGTAAGTAAAGAAAACATACACTTTTAAATGAAATTATGAAAGCAGCTAGTTATGATGATCAGTTTTAATTTTTGTTTCCAAAAATGAATCAATACTAATTAACTGGTGCCTGAATTTTTCGATGAGGTAGAGATACAGCGAAGGAAGTAATGAAGGAGGAGAGGATTTTCTTCGTCTGGCAAAGACAAAAGATGTGCAGGCGACGGATCAGGAGAAGGCGCCTTCATTGGAGGACGAGTTCGAGAGGGTAGCTGAGGAGAAATCCAAGGCAAGGGAGGAAGTCAAGGGGGCAGAGCAAGGCGTCGCCAGCCAAACAACGGAAAAAGTGTACGACGGTGCGGAGGAGGCCACCATTGTTGACCCCTCCAAGGTTGAGTCGGCATAGAATAGGTACAAGGAACATGAAGAAGGAGCTGACTAGCACAGAAAGCCACCCAGTCATGGTGGCGTCCTAGGAACAGGCCCTTGGATTAATTATATAATAAAAGAAAATCAAAGTTGTAATTTGTGTTGAAGCAGTTTGCGATTATAAATTTATAACTCAACTTCTGAATCTTAATTTCAGTGGAAACTAGAAAGATGGAAGGTGAAAAAACACACATATTTTTTTCCTCGTAGGCCATAGAAAAATTAATTTTTGTCAATTGAATAAAAGTTGGAAGTTTTTTTTTAGTTTCGGACATGTTTAATTTTCTTTCCTTTCAAAATAAAATTTATTCGCTAAAAAATTTTGTTGAACATGATTAGAGTGTAAGGAAAATGATTGAAGGAACAATTTTTTTATGTAATATTTTGATATATAATTTTATAGATTATATTATTAATTTTTTTTACTCAATTGAATCGATAATATTATATGTATTTACTATAATATTTAGAAGTTATATAAAAATATTATATAAAAAACTATTTCCATATCATGAGCTTTAATAAATTTATAATGACGCTTTTTGTTTACTTATATAACCTATAAAACTATATTCTTCTCACAATATTTATCACTCTATTATATGGTCTAAGATTTAAAAATTTTAAATTTTTATGAATAGTGTTTATTCCCTTTAAAAGATTAATAAAAAAGCATTTTAAATTATATAATAACAAAATACAGTATAAAAAAAACTAAAACAATATAATTCTTGCAGTAAGAATATTTCAAAAAAGAGAGTAAGGTTATTATAGTGAAATGCATCCGTCTTTAAAAGGTTAAAAAAAAAGAAAGAAAGAGGCCTCAAGGAGAAGCCCAAGTGGCATAAAAAGGCCTAAAAAACAAAGAGGCTGAAAGTGTTAATTCGTTAAAACAAGTTGGCCCACAAAACAAATGGACTAAAAGCTCAGCCCAAGAGATTAGAAACTCTTCTCCCCCCCCTCCTCGGCTTCTAGGGTTTTACAGTGGGATACCAATTTCTCATCTCGGCAGTTCCTTCTGGTTTTCGCAAAATCGGCGGCGGCGGCAAGGTAATTCCTTTAAAGGATTAGTTTTTCGAGTTCTAGAAGTGTCGGAAATCTAACGTATTTTTGCACGAAACAGTCATGTCTAACATTCAACCATTCTGGGAAATTCTTGGATTTGGTTCTGGGTATTTATCCGCTCTAGCTTCATAAAGCTTGTCTAAATCCAGAAATTAGATTGGGATTTTAGTTTCTTTTTCTTGTTTCTTAAATTTAGAATGATAGCTTATATATTTCATCAATCAGAGAATTTGAGTGCTGAAATAATGGATGTGAAATGGGATGATGTTATCATCAACAACCACGAACTGAGATATTGTTAATGGTCTGAAATTGGTGTGTTTACCCACAATTTATTTGAGCTTCTTGTATTGCTGTGTTTTGAACATTTGCTGTTGCACACACACTCAAATATCTTTTTGTTCTTAAGTAGTTAGGTTGATCAATGGTAATGATTTGAGGCCTCACATTTGAGTTTTGGTGGAGTAGGGAAGAAATGAGTGCTTTCAAAGCTTTCAAAGCTTGTGTTCCTATTGAATGGAGCCCCAACCTTTATATAACTCTAGTGAGGGGAATGCCAGGCACCAGGAGGCTGCACCGGCGTACCTTAGAGGCATTGCGCCTGCGCAAATGCAACCGCACTGTCATGCGTTGGAACACGCCAACTGTTAGGGGCATGCTTCAACAGGTTTTATTTTGAGTTTCCAGTGAATTTGGCTTCATTTGTTTGCTGGTATCTCTCCCAGCGGTTGATTCTTCTTTTTCAATTTCAGGCCCTTTTCAATGGTAATTTTGTTTATAATGTTATAGGTTAAAAGGTTGGTGGTGGTAGAGACGGAAGAGATGTATAAGGCGCGGAAAGAGAATGAGGCCAACCACCGAGCTCTACGCCCTTCAGTTGTTGTCAGTCATCTCCCAGGTTCTGCAACAGACTCCTCTAAGCAATCTTAAAAATGCTTCAAAGGCTTTCCCTTCCACCTCTGGTTCAAAGGGATTTTGTTTGTTTTTCAAACTTACCTTTGTAGTATCATGGCAAAGAATTCTGAAGTGGATATTCTTGATGTATCTAGATCTTCTGTTGTTGCATGCAAGTACTTCAGATTCAATAAATTGTACTTATTTCTGTCTTATATTCTTGCTTTCTGTTGACGGCTTAAAGTTTTTAGTTATGATTTGTCATTGGCAGTAATCCTTTGAATATGAGCTTCTATTATTCTTTTACCCTGTAGAAGAATGGTTGAACATTATGTTGAACAATAATATCCTCGTTTGCTAGAAGCTTGAAGGGATCGATGTTTTGCGTTCTTCTCCTTGTAAACTGTGCAATTTAGCTAAAACCCCAACCAGGGTTGCAGTATTATATGTGCAGGCCTCTGTTTGCATGTAGTTTGCTCGTTCATCCCTGAACTCATCCTTTCTATCTGGTCCACCGACAAGGGCCCCAATTATAACATTAGTGTTAGGACCCTTTTGCCCAAACCAGTAATCATAACCCTGAATGCACCCAATAAACCCCTTGTTCCTCCTATATGATTCAATTGATGCTCCTCTATGATGCACCCTTTGTGGATATCTCAAGCCATATGCAACCAAGTAACTCATGGCCATTGGATTATCACCCAAGATATAATCGATCTGTGATTTCGCGAAGGCGAATACTTCTTCTGGATCCACCTCACCACGATCACATCTGAGCTTCTGATTTGAGGCTAGAAGATGATCAGAGTAAATTGTGAGCAGAAATGTAGCTGCTGATACATACTGCATATTGTTCCATTGGCGGATATATAGTAAGCCTCCTGGGGTGTGCTCCACATTAGACCCATTGTTTTTATTTAGGCCAGCACACAGGTAATATTCAGATTTTGAACGGTACTGTTCCAATATGTTCTTGTGTTCCTTGGACTTTGCTTCACTCATCAACTGCGTCCATTAAGAACGTATGCAAAACATTTACACTTAATATATAGAACAACATAAACTCTAATAAATCAAAGAAGGATGAAACTAGCAACATACAATGACTCAATTTTTGTTAGATTGAGTGAAATCGATATCAGATTCTAGCTAGCAAATGAAGAAGAGATGGAAAAGAGTTACGTACCATGGAAGCAATGATCTGAACACCGGCATACTTGATATCCCAACTGAATTCCTTGACAGCCCAAGTAATTCCACCGAAGTCTTGAGCATTCTCTAAGGCATAGTTCAAGTAATCCTCCTTGTGGGTGGCCCTGTATAGCCACAAAGCTGCCCACAATAGCTCATCTTTGTATCCACTCACCGATGGGTAGTGCAATTTTGCTGCCTCAATACTTACGTCATACTTCCCTCTATACTTGTCCCCAAATTCAAACAACTACCAAAAACAAATTAAAAATAGACCAAAACAAAACCAAATAGAGGTAGATGAGCGGTTTGCCGTTTGAACTGACAAAAATAAATTAGTCTTGGATGATCGCAGCCACTCAACCAAATAATGAATAATTAGAATTAAAATTAGTTAAAACACTTCCTCTAATTTTGGTTGCACTGACCAAAGCGAAAAAATCCAATTTTGTTTTGGTGAATGGTGCACATCTACCTAACATGTCACAAAAACAACTTCATTAATTAACAAACTTACTTGTTTTGCATGTCGCAATAGTAGGTGAGAGTAACGCGGATTAGTTTTCCTAAACACAACGGACGCTGCTGCCAAGGCGGCTGCTGTCTCACTAGCGACATCGGACCCGGGGTTCTCGTTGTCCACCTTGAAGGCTTGCCTCGACGTCGTCATGTCCTCTGGCCTCTGCCAACAGTAGTGGTCAGAGTCACCGTCCCCAACCTGTGCCCACAGGACGTTTGGGTGAGTATGAGCTTTGATGAAGTAATCCGTCCCCCATTTGATCGCCTCCAGTGCGTGGTGGTACTCGCCTGCAAAGGCGATTTCGTCTCCATATTCGATGACAGACCATGAGAGCATTGTGATCGTGAAGGCCATTGGGAGACCAAATTTCACGTTGTCACCGGCATCATAATATCCTCCAACCAAGTCCACCTATACACGATCAACAACATACTGAAACTTTCCAGAGCCTGTGAAACCATTGGTTAAGAAAAAGATAGATTAGAATGGAGAAGGGGAAAATGATGATTACGTACTCCTTGATCAAGGCCGTCGGTGAGTGCAGAATGGTGGCGCCAGGTGACTCTCTGGTGGTAGGGTAGGTGGCCGGAGCGCTGAGATTCAAAGTAGAGGAGGCTCTTTGAGAGAGCTTCACCGTAATCGAAGGACTGGCATGATGATGAGGGTAAGAGGGAAATGAAATGGAGGAGAGCAAACCCTAAACAACATTGTAAAGTCTTGGTTGGATTGTGAATTAATTGCATCTTCGCCTCCATTTGAATTAAATGCATCTTCTTTGTCTTTGGCTCTTTGTGTATTTATATATATGATACATTCTTAACTTCATAAAGTTAGGCATTGAATCGACTTCAAACAGAAGTCAATATTTGATGTTTATTTTTTTTGTATATTTTCTTTTCCTCTTCATATGATAATAGCACGTTTCCTCTTCTTTTTTTTTTTTTTAAATTAATCTCTGTGTCAAAACTTCAAGAATTCAAAATGGTTGGAGAAATAAAGATATGGAAAGGATTTAATGTATATGGCACATTTTTAACTTTACATAAGAAGAATTCAATGTGATTTCTTAATGTTGTTTTGCATTTTCCTTTTAAGGCATTTTCCTTTTAAAAGAATAAAATTCATTCGAGATAACTGTAGTTTCTAATTTTTACTTAAAACTAAGGGTGTTTATATTCGATCAAATTCGATTGATTCGACATAAACTGATCTGATCCAATAAAAAATCGATCCAAACCAATATAAAATTGAGTTGGTTTAAATTCTAAAATTTTAAAACTGATATAATTGGTTTGGTTTGTGATTTTACCCTCAAACCGCCCAAACTGCCCGATTATAAAATAAAATCTGATTAGAAAATAATTTAATTAAATAATATAACATATTTTTTTGTAGTATTTTAAATTTTCTTTTTCTTATTTTACAAGATTATAATTCCATTAAATTAATTAAAAAAAATAAAAATAGAACATTTCTATATTCTCTAAGTTATTTCTTCATTTTAATCATGCACTCTAACCTTAATTCTAAATTTTTAATTCACTACAATTTTATCCTCTCAAAAATGGTTTGCGCCTTTACTCTTAAAATCCTAAATTTCTAATTTATTCTTAAAATAATCTTATAATTTTCCTAACTAAATTTTAAATAAGTATCATTCTAAAAGTTTTAAAACTATATAATAAAATTAATTTTAATATTCAACCATACTTAGATATTTGATTAAGAAGTTTTAAATTTTAATTTTGAATACTTCTAATCAATTTTAGTAATATTCATGTTAAATATTATTAACTTTTAACAGAATTTAGAAAATAAGATTAAATTATTAGTGTATTAAGAAAAAAAATTAATTTTAACCTTCAAGCAAGGTTTTTAAAACCGGACCGGACCTGTTGGTTGAACCGATCAGATCGGTACTCGGGGATGAAAATGGTTTGGTTTATATAAAAAACCGTTTGATGTCAAAATCGATCAAAAATCGATGAAAACCAATCAAAACCGATGAAACCGAAAAAACCACCGGTTCAATTTCTCATGCAATCTTCTTTC
Source organism: Rubroshorea leprosula (assembly GCA_020521535.1). NCBI lineage: Eukaryota > Viridiplantae > Streptophyta > Magnoliopsida > Malvales > Dipterocarpaceae > Rubroshorea > Rubroshorea leprosula. The sequence continues at coordinate 375,665 of BPVZ01000130.1, read as the reverse complement.
AATTTTTTCCAATTTCACCCTTCCCATTCCTTTCTTATACCCATTTTAACCTTTAATTTTAACAAAATTAGAAAATTATCAACACCAAATTAGAAAATCCATGCTTGCAGCTTGCTCCTCTCATCAAATCTTCCTTGCTGTTTGGATCGGTCGGTTCATCGGTTGAACCGATTAAACTGAGAACCAGACTTAAAAATGGTTCAATGATCGATCCGGTTTTAAAAACCTTGCCTTCAAGAATTATTTACGTTGTACTAGAAATTTGAAGTTATTTTTTATTGTTTTTTGTGCCTCTAGTGATGTAACTAAGAAGAATTTTCAGAGTTTTAGAATTTTCAAAGTTTTTCAATTTTTACAAATGTAAAGGAGTATAAGAATTCATTTATAATTTTTACCTTTTATTATGTTTTTACTGATTTAGATGTTAATGTATTTTATAATTATACTTTCTATTTGATGTTAAAATATTTTTACACTATCTTATATATTTAATAATGTTAAAAACCGATCAATCCGACCAAACCACATCAATCCAATTTAAATTAGATTGGTTTGGTTATCACATAATAATGGATTGAATTAGTTTAAAAAATAGTACAATCTAAACTAAACGACACCGCAAATAACTCTACTTAAAATTATTATGGATATGAGAATGTACAAAATGCACTATTTTTAACCATTGATGAAGAAGTGGGTCCTCAATATCATAAGCTCACCCTTTTATTAATAATTAAATAAACTACAACGTGCAATATATCATATATGGATATTCATGGAAGAATTGGCCGTTTGGAGATCCAGATCAAAGACAGAAAACTTACATAGATAGGAGTCATTCAAAACAAAGAGGACCAAAGGAAGGGAACTCTTTAAAAAGGTATCATATAGTATTCCCCCCACCCTATATGGTGTTTGATAAAGGACAATGATATGGACACATAATGAGCAACACCCAAATCAACACCCAGCTGACCAGTAAAAGTAAATTGGTAAATTTACCCTCCTCACAGTTCTATCGGTCAGCTGAGTGTTGATTTGGGTGTTGTCCATTGTGTGTTCATATCATTGTCCTTGATGGAATTTAAAAAGTAACTTATTTAAAATAAAAAATTTTCATTTGCAAATTTAAAAATTTACTAAAAAGAAATTCAAAAATTAATTTTAAAATGACTTAAACAAATTAAAAAAAATTTAGATGTATAATTTTTTAAAAAAAATTTACTTAAAAATATTTTAATACTTAATTTTAAAATTTTCTTCAATAAAATTTTAAATAATAAAAAAATACTTTTAAAATAAATAATTTTTTAAGTTTTGCCTAACACCCTCATAATTTCTGCCTCTTAATTTCTTGCAGAAATCTGTTCATTTTATTGTAATTTATTTGCTCAAATTCTTGGTTTCTCCGGCTATATGTATGTGGGTCTTTTGGAAACCAACATGCAAGTATTAGCTCTGTTTATTGAACAAATAAAAGTAGAAGGAAACAATCCATGAACTCTGAAGTGCAAGCATGAAAGGCAAACGCTTTCAACCTCTTCATCTCGCCTACACATCTAACCATGTCAAGCTAGTGATACTTTTTTTAGTATGTAAGGGAATTAACTATTTAATAATACAAAAATTTTAAATTTTGATATTGACTTTATATCAAAATTTTTATATTAGTGAATATCAATACAGTTAAACTTTAATTGATTAAAGCAACTAATATTAATTATGATAGATTGTGGCCCTTGTTTCCATGTTAACGAACCTTAACACTCCGAATGTATTACATATATATATATATATATATGATTTCTTGTATTTCCTGATAATCCACCTTCAAGGTCAAATACCCGCTTAGCACAAGTGAGTCATCCAACCATGTAAATAGGAACGAAGTAAACACCGAGAAAAGGCTTCAATGGACAAAGTAACGTTATATGTAATCGCGAGGCATCATCCAGAAACATGGTAATGAAGAGGCTAGCTCTATTTCAGAAATGCACTACTTAGACCGTAGCACCACCAGTAGCAATACAGTTCCACAGGTCATAAACTCATGTTTCAGAAATCCTAATTTAATTATCACATACTAACAATACTACCATGCTCTCAGATAAACAACGTACTAAAACCACTACTTAGGCCATAGCACCACCTGTTTGATGAAGCATTGCATCGATCTCATCCCCATCCTTCATTTCCAACTGTTGCAAATGGAAAAGAAAAAAAAATGTAAATTAAGTGAGCAATTAGGAATCATGGAACTCAAACAATACTCTATGTGTGCGAATGAGGAGGGAGAGGAAGGGAGGGAGACCTCGTCTGGAGTCTGCTTCCCTCGCAGGCGCCTGCCATCATACGGGAATGCAATAGAGTTGATGTCCCCTGATTGTCAATCACAGTAAGCATTCAAAACCTTCTTCAGTTGGGTGAATCTTTTGATCCTGAAGAGTACCCCATTCCCATCCTACAAAAGCACAGAAATTATGGGCTTAGCACCCGCTATTACTTTGAAATCCCAATAAATGATTCACCATTGCAATTCCCCATGGCATAATAGCTAGCAAACATCACCATTTCACAGCCTAGAAACAAGAGAAGTTTTTCATCCAAATCACCAGCAGGGAACCAATCAAATTTTATATGCATGGATTCTAGAGTTTTCGGGTTTGGATTCTCTGGAGAAGAATCAGGCGATCACAGTGAAGAACTGGTAAGCTCTAATTCAACCGACCGGGGGGTGTTTTATTGAGGGGAAAAAATAATGAACGGTTGAGATGCGTTTAGTTGATCTAGATCGGACGGATGTCAGACACTGGGCCAGGTAGAGGAGCCATCTTGTTAAACTTTCAGGAGGCCAAATCCAAATCTGTAATTGAGGTATAACCTCTCTCGGAATTGAGTCCATATTTCAGTTGGACTTTTTCTTCTATGACCCAAAAAGGTAAAATCCATTTAACCCTGTCCAGTTTCCATCGTTCATCCTTTTCTGATCTCTGATACCTCAAGACCTATATCCCCACCAATCCACCATGCATTTTCTTTTCATTTTTTTTCCAAGAAAAAATAAGTTAACAATCTCTCTCTTTAATCTTTAATGAATCTTCTTTATATGTTGATTTATTTAAGATATTTTAGTTTTTAAGTTTGATATTTTTCAAATTAGATTGGGTATTAAAAATGTAGTCTAAACACTAAAATTATTAAATTATCATTAATAAAGAATCATATATAAAAGTTTTATTAAAAGCATTTAAATAAGTTTAATATTTAAACTGCACATTAAAAATGCAGTCTAATTTAAAATTTTATGTTAAGTTTTTCATTGTGATTGTTGATATTTTAGTTGTCAAAATATTTTGATTTTACTCTATCTCTTTTGTAGTTTTAAATTTGAGAATATAGAAGAAATTTCTCTATCAGATAAATCCTCTTTTTTCTTGTCGATTTTGAATTTAAATATGAATCTTCGGCTTAAAAAGTTAAAAGCTTTAAGCTTTAAACGTTGGGTTGTCTGGTTGTGGGGAATACAACAGTTACAATGTAGAAGTTTTAGTTAATTGTTGTAGTTCTACCAGACTACCACAAATATCTCTATCCCAACAAATGGTGCACATGGGAACAGGCAAGAAAGCATTTTGAAATTTCCCCAACCCAAAATGTGGCAGGCAGAGAGCACAAACCCCACAATCTGTACAAAACCCATAATTTTGTCAGGCCTACCGGCTACCACACTAAGAGCCTGTTTAGTGTGGTTGGTAAGAGTTTTAGCTTTTGAGTACTGTTATGAATAATAAGTTTAAATTTTTATTGGAGGAAAAATAGAGTTTTAGCTTTTAGAAAGGTGAAAAAGTAAGTAAAAAGTAAGTAAAAAGTAAGTAAAAAAAGAGTTTATGAAAAGTTTGGATTTGAAACTTTTGAGCTTTTACTGTTTAAGAGCTTTTTGAGGTTAAAAAAATATTTAAAAGTATAAATTTTTAAGAGAAAAATTTAAATTCATGAAATATAAATAGTGTGCAAAATCTGAAACTCCTAGGAGCTGCACCAAACGTGCCCTAAGTAACCCTGGCCACTTTACCAAGCTTTTGGTGAACAGAAACTTGCCGACTTAAATTCTTTTATTGAAATATTATTATTAACTCAATTAAAGCCTTGCGTTCTGGGCTCAACTCCTACATGCATCAGCATGCAATGACTTCATTTTCAAGACTTCTTTAAGGGAGGAGATAAGGCCAAAAGGGTCTGTGTCCCTTGCAAATGAAGTCAAGGTTGGAGTTGGACATTGTTAGTTTTTCAATTTGATTGTTGCTACTTTTCCCATCTAAACTCACCAAATTCCTCCGTTTACATTCAGGAAGACACTGTGGCAATGAAAACGGTAATGGTTTTTAATTTGTTTTTAGGGTTTGATGTGAGGAAGTGCCTAGAAACCTTTCATACATATTAGACTAAATTTATTATTTTATTTTGATTAAAAGGTTATCATCTATGTATGTCAAAACAAAGATTCATAAACAACGCCTCCTAGTAATCTCTTTTTTTTTAATATATAGTACCAACCTCTCAACGACCCTTGAGATAAAGAAAAAATGAATATTTATTTGAGTCTCTTTAATTTAAGAAAGTATATCTCTCTATTTTTTACTTCATTTCTCTCAAATCAAGCAAATAATTTGTGCCCATGATGCTTTAGTAAACAAAGGATAGCAATCGCTTGTAGCTAAAAAAGGTGTTTGATTGTTGGACGCATGAACCCCATTTGAGCTAGCTAGCCTTTGAGTGGGTCAGTTGAAATTCATGACTTTTTGAGTGTACAGGAAGTCTTAATCTCTTTGTAATTATTAAACCAACTGATTCAGTAAATTAAAGGACCTTAGAAGCAAGACCTACAATCTTTACTAAAATAATCAAAATAAAAAATGTTGTTCACCTATATGGTGTATTAAACCCATTCTTCTTCCTTTCGAATACCTGATAAATTAATTTTAAAACATTCATGTATTTGTCATCATACATGCACGCTTTAATCAAGACACGTATTTAATCTTGTTGCATACGCGATTCAGACTTTTGTTTGAGTAGAACAACCGAGAATTTTATCTCATTTTACTTAATTAACATAATAAACCCACCATTAGGTGTTTAGTTTATGCAAATGCTTGTACTTCTTGATTTTAGAAGCTTTTATTGAACTTGGTTTCTTTAAGGGTTGGATTGATCATGTGAGGGTTAGTCAGAATTAAGAGCCTGTTTAGTTAAAGGTCACTCTTTTTAGAAAAATAGTTGAAAAAGTATTGTACAAAAAAATTGATAGGTTTTATAATAAAGTTTTGTTAAAGTTTATTTGGATTTTTATAAATTTTTGTGTTTAGTAAGAAATTAACATAAAAAAATAATAAAAAAAGTTGTCAAATAGGTTTCATGTATAAAAACTTGAAGAAAAATTTTTTTACTTTAAAGTGTATGAAAAAGTAAATTTACAGGTTACAAATTGTGTTAAAAAAATAAAAAATAAAAATTTCACTTTTATTACTAATATTAAATTTGTAATAAAAGTATCATTATAATTAGGGATGTTCGCGGTGTGATTTGGTTCGGTTTTATTATTTTTTAAACCAATTCAATTTAATTAGTTAATAAAATTTTTAAACCAATCCAATCTATTATTATATGATAACCAAATCAATTCAATTTAAATCGGATCGGTGTGGTTCAGTCGGATTGATCGGTTTTTAA